>VYZP01014309.1:23608-39269 GCA_013400635.1 Hypocryptadius cinnamomeus | reverse complement strand
TATGTATATTTATATATTATATATTATATAATTTTATTTATTATATATATATAATGTATATGATTATGTTATATATTACATCTTCTATATATAATAATATAATATAATATAAGTATAATAATTATTAAAATATAAGATTTCTTCTTTTTATATAAGAAAAACATAAGATATCTTCTTCTTAATATCTAATCCAAACCCGCCCTCCGAACCCCTTTTTTACCCGTTTATCCGGTGGAATTCGCCTGCCGCGCTCCGGGGCTCGCCGCTCCCGGCGCCAGCCGCGCTGCCGGGCTGGCAGTGACATCCTGTGGCGGCGGCGACAATCGCCCGCCGGGCTCGGGTGGCCAGCCACCCTCCTCCCCTGCCTTCCCCGGGACACCTCGGGGCACAGCTGGCTCCGAGGAATTCGCTTTGTCCTTTAACAGAGCTGGGTTTGTCCGCTCCGCGCTGCATCAGCGCTTTGGGGTTTTCATGGGGTTTTCAGCGTTGTGGGGTCGGAGCTCGCAGCCTGCTGCCAGCCCTGGTGCTCGCCTTTCATCCCTAAGTCAGTCCCCTTCCTTGGATGCTGTCCCCCATCCCTCTGGTGTCCCACAAGCTCACACAGCCCGGCAGCACCGGGAGTTCTGGGATGATGGATGCAAGGACAAGGACACTGGCATGTCCCTCTTGCCGCCCTGCAGCAGCCCCAGAAAGTCCAGCAAACACAAAAAGTTCTCCATCATCTGACTTACCTTATTTCATTTTGTATCCATGGGGCAGATTTATAAAAAAAAAAAAGGTGTTTAAAATGCAGGAAATTAAAATTTAAAACTTCTCCAAGTTCTCTAAGAGCATGCCCTGAGTTCCAGCTACCACAGGAGCATCTCTCCACCCTGTTTGCAAAATTGGGCACCCCTGTAGAGAATCTTACATGGAAACTGGAATTAGGCACACTGAACTGAAAATATTCTTCAGTAAAGAAATATCTTTAAAAGTGAATGTACTCCCAAAAAACATGACCCCCTGGGAGTTAATGTGAAGGGCTGACACTGATTGGGAAAAATTCATGAGAGAAACATGACAGTGAAATTAAGGAGAATCTTTAACAGGTCATGGTTAAGAGCAGGATCTGCCTGCTCAGTCTTCTGCTTACAGATCTTTGTGCAGCATCAGAGCTGACACAAGTAGATTTATGTCTAATCAAAACCACTTTTTAAGGTTTAGACCAGCTGTGAAGGTTCACTCACCTCTCCTCTTCAGGCAGCAGCGCACAGCAACCACAATAATAACGACCAGGAGAACAATGCCAAGAAATGAAAGCACAACTGCAAGTACAATAACCCACGTGCTCCTGTTGTCTTCACTGTAATAATTTTCTGTTAAATTAAATGGAGAAACATTGGACTATCAGAGCCTCAAAACATCCTTTTCAGCATGTTTACCTTTTCTGGGAGATGCTATTAAGTGCTTGGTGAATATTTAATAAGGAGGTTGTGTTTCCCAAATGACAGACTCTGTATTTATGGATGGCACCCAAGAATTTAAAATATTCCTGAATTCAAATCCTTTATTGCAGCTGTAGCTTCTCCCACTTCTCTTCTGAAAAGCATAGGGTTGCAACCTTCAAGCTTAACTTTATTTTATAGTTATGCTGGGCATCCCAGAGTCCTTTGGGGACATTTTGGGGAAAGGTGTTAAGATTCAGTTTAGGTGTTCATACTGCAAATATGGCTGCTCTTGTCAGTGGAGAGAAAATAGGTATTTTGGGTTACCATTAATTTGATCAAATGTGTATGTGTCCCTTTTAATAAGGTGAACTGCTTTGAAAAAAAGTCCATTTCTCCCCACAAACCACAGCAACACTTGTAGGTGATTAGTACAGCTGGTGATCTCTAGCCTGGAAAAATGATTTTCTAATCAATTCCATCTTGGATGTCTCTCAGTGATTTCAACAAGTGTTTGATTTTGGGATGTGCTTGGTGGGACTCCTGTTCCCCACTTAAAGAGCACCAAAGAGCAAAACAGTGGAGAACACAGAGCTACTGACCCAACTTCTCTACAGCATGCTCACATTTAACTGATTGCTTCATCTTTGCTGTAATCTACAAGGTTAAATGAGGGGATTTAAGGATAATTCAATGTCTTGCTGAAATCAGTTGCTATGACCAAACTGGGCTCCCACGTGTGCAGAATTTTAAAAATGTCTTGCATTTAGAATTACAGAATCATGGAATGATTTTGGTTGGAAGGGACCCCAAAGATCACTCAGTTCCACCCCCTGCCATGGGCAGGGACACCTTCCACCACCCCAGGTTGATTCAAGCCCTGGCCTTGGACACTTCCAGGGCTGGGGAGTATTTCTCAGGCAGCTGGATGTACAAGGAAGATGCCAGTTCTGCTTGTCACATCATCCTGCCCCTTGGTTTGACCAAATATTTCAGGAACACCTCCAGTTTGGTTTCCCTTTGGAAAGCAGCCCCAAAACACTTTTGGCAGCTGTTTAGAAATAATCTTCCAATCCAAATTACAGGTGTGAGACATGTGCAGATTTGGCACAGTTCTGTCCCATGGGTCTGTGATTGCCTTTTCCTCATTTGAGATCCCAATTAACAACTCCATGGCCACACAGCCTCTGGAAAAGGCACCACAGGAATGAGGGTGACTGAGAGCTGCTCAAGGTCAGGGCAATTCCCCTGATATGGGAGACAGGTTTATCTGTGGCAGGGAATAAACTAAATCCTTTCCATCTACAAGTTTTCCTGGGTGCATGTTTGGGGTTTGGAGGTTTCAGACTCAAAAGATACACTACCAAAATCTCCTACAAAGCTTGAACCTCTGCCAGGAACCTGCATTCTCCAAAGCTCAGGTCACTATCATTAAGCAATTTGTTCCAGTCTTCTCTAATCCTAATACTCAACCAGCATGTTTGGAATTTCTTCTGTTAGGAAAAAAAAAAAACCAAGCACTCAGTAACCTAAAAATTAGCAATAAATCCTGTAGGCTGCCATCAATTGATGACAAACTTGTTGATAGTGTTTTTATCTAGAAGTACTGCAAGAGATATCTACATTTTAGTACATTTTGTTCCATAGAGATGCCATGGGGATTTCAAGATGACTAAAATATGAGTGACATCTATTCAGCTAGAGGGGAAAGCTTAACCCTAGTGAGAAGGGAGGAGCTAAACACACCTGCACCAGCCCATTCCTGCAGGCTGGCTGTCACACCAAGGTGTTTCACTCCCTGCCAGGGTCAGGTTATGTGCCAAGAGATTTATGGAGCTGAAGCCAAAAGGACAGGGTACAGCACAAACACTCCCAGAGCTTCAGCATTTTTGTGTCTCTGCAGTTTAGGAGGGTGAAGAAAGAAACTGGAGCTGGGTGTGAGTGAGAAGCTGCCAGGTGAACACACTGGGGCTGCAAGGGAGGGACACGAAGGGGTGAAGGAGTTAAATCCCTTTGAGTCCCTTAGGAAATCCAAACCAAGTTCCATGAAGGGTTAATGTGGACAGAGCCACTTCCCCACTTCCTCATTCCACAGGGCCCATCCTCTGCTGCCATCTCGACCTCTGGCTCCTCCCTAAGTTGTCCAAACACTGACTTTGACAAAGTGTCAGCAGAAAAGGGGATTCCCAGGCAGGTGCTGGTGACCAGTGAGGAATGAGGGACAGGAAAAACCTGCATGTGGCTCCTTGGACACTTTGGAGTGTCCCTTTGGCCAGGATTTTTCTCCTGGGAAGCTGAGAAGCCTCAGAGAAAAAGGAAAACAATAATTATCTAATTTGCTTCTCCTGTGTTTTGCTGTTTTGGAATGTGGTTGGAAATTGTTTATCCAGCAGGTGATTGTTTCATTGGTTTCATGTGAATTGTTTTGACTCAATGGCCAATCAGGGTCAAGCTGTGTCGGGACTCTGGAGAGAGTCATGAGTTTTTCATTATTATCTTTTTAGCCTTCTGTAAGTATCCTTTCTGTATTCTTTAGTATAGTTTAGTTTAGTATTCTTTAATAGAATATAGTATCATAAAATAATAAATTAGCCTTCTGAGAACATGGAGTCAGATCCATCATTCCTTCCTTCATCTGGGGGCTTTGCAAATACAATATTGGAGCTTTCTGGCTGAGTTCAAAAGCAAAGAACATCCAGGCTCATGGGAGACTCTCTGTCCTCAACTTCTGCAGGTCAAAAAGCCACAGGAATTCAACACCAAAACCAAAGACAGCTTGGACCCAGGAACTCCACCATGGATCCCATTCCAAGTAACAGTTCTGTGAATGCATCTCCTGGGATAACCCTGTAGGAGTTCCCAAATTTCAGGCTCAGCCAAACACCCCTGTAGGAAGAGTGAATTACATGAAAATGCATCACTCTGTGTGGAAAGACTGACCCAGAGGTGCAGGAAGGTGGGACATTCCCTCACCAGGGGCTGGTGGCTGGAGAGGGCTCAGATTTTCAGTAGTTCTTGTATTGCTTGAGAGGAACAAGGAGGAATTTGGTTCCCCCAGCTTTTAAGTGAAGGGGAAAATTGATCTTTCAGTTTTGGGAAGGATTTCTTACATGTTTGAAGCTGGCTGTGCTCTTTCCCAATAGCCAGCTAAGGCTGAGCCTGTGCATGAAAACTGGGACAAGCTCTTAGATTTTGAGTGTGATATATACATTATATACCTTCCTGTGTCATAAATGCCATGCTTTTATTTCATCCTGATCATTTAAAGACTTCAGATTCTCCTATCCTGTCAAATTTTGAGTGCCTGCTGCTGCTGCACAATGGTATTCCAAAGAGAAATGAATGATGGTCCTATACAATCACTAATTATACACTAATAGTGCTTCATGACATCTGTTTTTCTCCTCTTCTGATTTGCAGGGAGTAGCTATGGAAACATCACAAATGAGTGGGCAGGGGAATTTATTAATTTCCTCAGGATAGTCCTATTTTGCTTAGTCAGTAATTAAGATCAATGTGACTACAAAAGGCCATATTAGGGATGGTAAAATGACCTTTTCCAACTGCATTACCAAGCAAGCACTTCTGAAAAAGGCCTGCTAATAATGATTCATACTGAAAACAAAGGGCACAGCCACTCAATCTTCTCAGTTGTTTATGTGTCAGAATGTCTGTACCAAACCCCTCACTGATACCCTGTAAGGATGTTTTGTGTGTGCCTTGTTCACCCATTGCAGAAGAAGAATCAGTTCATCAAGAGAAGCTGTCAGCATGATTACAACCTTAGCAAAAATATTTAGAGTTATCAAAGGCCTTGCTAACTGCTCTGGAGAGATTTGCACAACATCCCAGCTTGGATTAAAGCAACTTTGAACTTCTTTAAGTAAAAGCCAGTAGAAAGCATTGTCCAAAAAACTCCATATATGTTAGGACAGAATTTATTCTGGGTTGTGTGCAGAAACTGGGAGGGTTTTTTTCCCAAATCAGGGGTAAAACTGGTATTGGATATTACAGAGAATAATTTCACATGAGGGTTTGGCTTTGTAAGAAATTAAGTTAACATGGCAGGCGTGCTCTGATCAAGGATATTTAAGATCTAACTTCCTTGGGTGTTTTCTTGGTCAAGGAGTAAAGGCTGGTTTTCCTAGCAGCGATTCCACAGGAGTCAGAGGCAGATATTTGTCAGAGGCTTTGTCCTGCTCAGTCCCACATTGGGCTTCATGGTTCATTAGACTAGTAAAAGTACATTTAACCCTACCTATACATCATGCTGTGACTCCTGGCTCTGAATCCCACACCCCAGAGGATTTCATTGGCAAATAAACAACTTTTCAAAGCAAAACCAACCAGAACAAAACGCACAGCCCTCAGCACAGGCGGTACAGGACGGGAAAAGCACAACAAACATTCACTTACCCGTGGCAGAGTTGTCAAAAATAAGAGTTACAGTTGCATTCTGAGGGCTGGGGAGTGCTTCTATATCAGCTAAACAAGTCAAAACCTCAGTGTCCCTCGGAGTCAGAGTTAAGGTGCTCAGGGCATTGTGGAGGTCATGAGATCCTGGACTTTGCTGGGTAACATAGCTTGACTTATCAACCAAAGAGTCATTTGTCATCCAGGAAATGTCTGGAGCTGGAGCCCATCCTAAGGCTTCACAAACAATCTCAATTGTTTGGTTGTCTTTTACTGTTAAGGTGCTATTTTTGATGAGTAAAGATCCATTAACTGTGGGAGGGAAAAGATGTTTTTGTTCCTTCAGAATGTTTCGCTGCATTGCCTTCCTGCTGGTAGTTTTTAAATCTTATCTCACTACCCAGAAATAGCTATGCCTTGAGATATGAAGTGGAAAACAATTATTAATACAGATATACCATATGCATGATGGAAACATGCAGATATTTCAACTACACAGGCCCATTACCCAATATGGTAAAGCACAAGTCTCAACTTTCAGTACCTTTTCCAATAAATAGCAGGAAATTGCACTTTTTGGTCATCTTGACACATATCCAGATGGAGGACAACATAGTGAAATAACAGTGTTTCTCTCTAAGTTTTAAATATGCTCAGGTCATATAAGAAGAGGTTTACAGGTAGGTGATGAGATGTCATCACTGCACCAAGCCCCTCCTTGACAAATGGATAGTGCCTGGTGATGAGATCCTGCTTTCCTGGCTGCAGGCTGATGGAACAGGCAAAGACAGGGGCAGTTAAAACCTCTGCTATTGGCACTCTGCATGTGACTCTAAAACCTGCTCAGTAAAATTAGGGTGAGGAGGGCAGGAGGCAAAGGATGGTAAATGAGAGCATGTACTCCTTCCCAGGGATAACCTGAGCAATTCCTCAGAGGATTCCTTTAAGTGCAGCACAATAAAACAGCTTTTTGTTGGTGGCTATGATGCCTCAGGTTTGAGCTTTTCTATTTTTCAGGTTCTGTGCTGCTTTAGTGTGTGGGTCTGAGCTTCACATGAGGGGATGGTGAGCTCTCTGCACAGAGCAGGGAGACAAAACAGTTCCTGCTCCAGCTGGGCACCAAGGACAAATGATCCAAATCTCAGGCCCAAGAGCACAACCAGCGTGGGCTGGAGAGAGAAAAACAAGCAGGATGGGAGTGCATGGGCTAAAGCTGGAATTGGCCAATGAACTGCAATCTGCACATGGAGCAGAGCTGATCACAGGGAGAGACCCCGGGAGCGCTCGTGCATTTTGGGACCATTTTGGTTCCTCTTGGGTGCAGCCCTGGCTGGGCTCTTGTGCTGCCCAAGGTGCATCCATGGAGGAGATCCTTGGAATCAATCCCTGCTTTATTCTTTAGCTCTGTTCTAGGTCAGCCTTCCCAAGGCATCAGCCATACACACCTTGAACAGAGAGAAAGGCAAAGTTGTTCTGGCTGGGTTGCTGGATGCTGCACTCAATCCTGCCAGAGTCACTCAGCTGGGTGTTGTGGATGATCAGCTCCGAGGTGAACTCATCCCCACTGCTGTAGTTCCTGGAGGTGAAGCGTTCTGTGGTTTCCACTGAGCCCTGGGAGCTGAGGACAGTGAGGACAGGACTGCCCTTGGAGAGCCAGATGAGGACTTTCCATCCTGCAGACACCGTGCAGTTGAACCTGGCCTCTGAGCCAGCCAGGACTGTGGCGTTCTCAGGGCCTTTTGTGATGGAGTAACAAAAGCCCAGACCTGTGAGGGAACCAAAGTCAGTCCATAAATACATATACAACACCAACAGAGGTGGTTGGATAGGGTAAAACATATTAACCAGTGCAGAGATGGAGGTGTGCAATCCAATCTTTCAGATCCTGCTTAGATTAAGTGGTTTTCTCTAAAAATGCCTTTAATTATTTTGTCTCTCCTTCTCCCACTCCAAAATCACCCATTTCTCTTCAGTAATTCACTGACTACTATTTTGCTGACAGAAAAAAAAATCCACTTTTAAGTAGGAAAATACATGAGTTGCCTACACTTTAAATAATTAAAGGAGTGTGTAACCAGTCCCTCTTCCATATCTTGGATTGCCACTGATTTTTTGCAGCCCCATCATTTATCCTTCAGTGCTCTTTCCCCTATTCCTCAATCATACATCACACACATTGTGATGTATTCCTTCTAAAGCCTTCCTCAGGCTCTCTGTTAACCAGAGGTGCTGTAACTCATTAGCTTTAACTCCATGAAAGGCAGTGTGAATTTTGGCCAATATTTTTCAGAGCTGAAAGCTCATAACAAAGTCATTTTGTTTTCCTTTCCTCCTCATAGACCCAGGGCCTCCCACTGCCAACTTCACCAATTGCACAGGAATATTTTGAGTCCAAGCATGGACATTTCCCTCTCTGCACACCCAACAGTCCTGCCAGGGGGATCTGCCTCACCAGGGAACATTCCTGCTGAGGGAGCACCAGGACTGCTGTGGAGCCCCAGTGCTTCCAGCTGAGCTCTGCACCATGACAGCAATTAGACCCTGCAGTCCATGGCAGTCTAATTAAAACCCCATGACAGCAAATTTGGCCTGAGAATAAGTGTTCAATTATGTTCCAGGAGAAAGGAAGCCTGAAATGGTCATCACTCCCTTGCTAAGAGTATTCAGGACAATGAAGTAATTTTTAAGGGTTTTGTTCACACCAAGTTTATTTTAGGTAGTTTATTCATTAATGGATTAGCTATAAATCATTGAAAAAAAACCATTTTTCTTTCAGTCAGCAGCTGATGTGAGAAGGATACACTGTTATTTTTCACACAACAGGGGTGTTTGGTGCTTGTATAAATGGAACCAGAGCCAAATCTCAGTGAGGACATTGCAACCAGTGCTTCAGTGAGCTGCATGCAGGACTAGGGTCTGGAACCTCATTGCTCCATTGCCCAGAACCTTTTGCAGTTCCCAGCCCACATTTAACCACTGTACATCCAACCAGGTTGGTGCCAGGAATTGTTCTTTAATATAAATAACTCCTCTCTTTCCTCCCACCCACTGCAAGCATTTACAGACTTTGTTTTGCAGGATTGTGCAAACCTCACTCTCCCTGGTTCTGTGCACGGCTGACTCTGAGTTCTGTCAAGCCTACAAAAACCTTCACAAAAATTTTCCACCTTCCTGGGTTATGTTACCTCTGCCATGCTCCTCAGTCTGCTGAGTATATCTGTGTGTGAGCAACAAAACATAAAATGAAAAGTAAACTTTACCTACTCTGATAATTAATAAAGCCAGATAAGATTAAGTAAATCATATTTCTGTTCAAATTAAAACTTACCTGCTCTGCCCCTCTTAATGCAAACTGTTCTCTGTGCACTTGGAATTTATTTCTATGCCTGTGCAAACACTCTACTTTTTCAAGGAGCTGTGGTCTGCCAGGTCTCTGAATAAATGATCCAACTTTCAGGACAATGCTTGCTGTTAATTTATCTTTGAAATTTATCCCTAAACAGGACTAATCAGTGATCATTGGCTCTAAAAATAATTGGCTATGTTGCTTTTGCTTTCTTCAGGGCAGTATAGGCAGGTATGTATGAGTTAATAATTTATCTATGATAATTATTTTTTATCAGTCCATAGGTAAGGTAGGATCTACATCTTTTTCCACCAACCATGTCTGCTGGAGCAATAAATGATCTTTCCCTGATTGCTGCCCCATGGGGAACAGGTCCCTGAGCCCTCCATGGGGATCCTTTGGGAGGCAGAAGGACTGAGGAGTGGGACATAACCTCTCCCCATTCAGCTCCCAGCCCCAGCACAGCCAATAAAGGAATTTCATCAGCTTTCTCCACCTGTGGCCTGAATGGTTTTGGTGATTTCTCCTTCGCCTCTTTATCTTCTTGCTATTATTGTTTGTTCTGCACATGGAGTCCTGAACCAACAGCATGTTCCATTGTCCAACCCGTGCACAAACACTGACAAAGTCACCTGTGTGAGGTCACAGAGGACATTCATGGCACAAATGGGATCTAAACCCAGCTACCAAGGCCTGAAGCCAGTGCTGGGACTCCCTTTGCTGGACCTTGCCTCATGCTCTAGGGAGAAAAATGTTAGTGCTGCTTTCATTTGCATCCTGCTTCAAAAATACCTTGCAGATGGTTGCTTTTAAACAAATTAAGGCCTCAGGCTAGATTTTCATTGCACTTTACAGAATTATGTTTTCAGCTCTGAACAGCTGCTTTAACATCTGCTTCCCCCCACACCAGCAGGGAGACATCCCACCCAGGCAAAGACCATCCCTGCAGCAGGGAAATGTTGGGCTGGCTCCCTGATCACCCCTGGGCTTTTGAAAAACAGAGCTGAGTGAGGACACCTTCTCTGAGGCACATCTCTAAATGTTTACAGAGCAGTCACCAGGGGTGAAAATTTGCTTAAATTAAGTGTTTATGGTGTCCCACGTGCTCAGTGCCTCCCAGCACCACGCACAGCACAAATCAAGTCCTTTATCAGCTGGTGTTTTCCTTCCTCTGCCACACAAATTTACTGTCACACCACTGCAGGTTGTGAAGAAATGAAAATGCATCTTGTGCAGGATGATGCCTGCACTGAGGGAACCTCATTTGCCAAAGAGCCACCCTTGCCCTTTGTCAACAATATTTTTTCTTCCACACTTCAATGAACCCCAAAGGACCACTCTTCCACGCTGGAGTTTTCAACAACAAGGGCATTGAGACGTGGCTACCTTCTCTTCCTTGCCTCCTGTCCTCTGCTGGCTCTGTCTTTTCTCTTTTGTAAGTGACCTATTTGGATGCAGTACAGGGAAGGACAGGATGGGCTTATCCTTTTGCCATAATGACTCCTCTTTTTTTTCAGCCTCATTATCGTATTTCAAAATAATCTTCCCCTCTCTACCCATATTGCCCTTCCACAAACACTGCTTTTCATCCTTCAGTTTTTGTAACTAATATCTTTCTCCCTTCCCTCTCTGCTCTTTCTGTTTGAATTTCTACATCTTTTTTTCTTTCCTTCAGTCTCTTTGAAATTCCTTTTTCTCTTCACTTTTTCTTCAGTCTCCTGCTCACCCCACCTTGCCTCCTACTTCCCCTTCCTCACCACTGGCCCACTCCTCCAGCCACAGCTCTGCTATCAACTGCTAAATACACAACAATAAGTAAATAAATAACCAGCTCAAGTTTGTCTCAAAACCCAACAGCCCTGCAGCTGAGCTTTTTGAAAACCAAAGTAGGTTAGAGCTTGTCAAAGCCTGCAGCAAGGGACTGGCTTGTTCACTTGTGTTAACAAGAATTTTTAAATGGTTACAGGATGTTTCTGTCAAGTAATACCAGACTCCTGATGCTCAGCAACTCTTATTTCCTCCCACCTGCACACAAACCTCTCCACAGCCCCCAGGCTTGTCTTCCTCTCTCCTCTCACTCACTGTTTGACAGCAATCCCTGGTAGAACTTCCCAGTGCCCAAAAAAAAAAAGAGATCCAGGGATTTCCTGAGCCAAAAATTGCTTCTGCAGCTATGGATCTACCATTTATGATATTTGTTTCCAGGTTTTTTCAGCCTATTTATAATTTTATATCCCCCAAAGCCTTTGACCATGAGCTTTACTATTTAATTACATGCTCTGAGAAAAGAAACAGGCTTTGGTTAGCCTTAAATCTGATAATTTAGTGGTTACCACAAATTATTTTTGTTATGAGAAATTGTGAATAATCATTTCACCATTCACGTCCATATAATTAATAATTTTAATACATTTTTACCATTTATTCTTTTTCGGAAGCAGGGAAAAGATATCCCAGTCTAATGAAGCCTCCTCATCCTTCTCTCCTAGACAAGAGGGGCTTTGCATGCCCCATCCTGGAAGTGTTCAGGGCTGGATGGAGCATCGAGGAACCTGGTCTGGTGAAAGGTGTCCCTGCCCATGGCAGGGAAATTGGAACTGGAAGATTTTTAAGGTCCTTTCCAACGCAAACCCTCCTATGATTCTTTGATTCTCTACCTCAGAACAGCTCCATCACACTTTGTAGCTTTCTCAAACCTAACTTGTCCCATTTGTAATGGAAGGGTTAACAAAACAGCCAATATCTGAGATGAAACCTTTCTGTGGATTTACATCATGCCAGGTTTCATTTTATCTGCCCTTGCTGAAAACATTAAATGGTGACATTTTTTCACTTCTTCAGCAATTTACTCTCTTTCCAAGACTTCTATTCTTTTCTCCACTAGACACTGCATTTAAGAGATGCTTTGCATTAAATGCTTTCTCTGCCTTTCTTACCTACTCATCTGCCATCATGACATTTTCTGGCAAACCTTCCTAGTCTCTTTTTGGATTTGGCTGCCCTAAGTAATTCTGCACTGCTTGCAAAGTCTGCCACCTCACAGCTCCCTCCTCTTCACCAGGTTGTTTAAGAGCTTGAATACCACACATCCCTGTGCAGCTCCACTGCTCAGAAAACTCAGTGTTTATTCCTGCATTGTGTTCCCTTTCACTATTAATCCATGACAACACCTTTCCCCTCATGCCACTGCAGCTCATTCCTGTCAGAGCCTGTTAAAACTCCAGCTAGACTATAATTTAAAAAAAAAAAAAAAATCTACCTTGTCTTCATTACCCAACTAGTCACTTAATATTCACTTTTCCTCTGAAGCTTTGCCACCAAGACACTTTTAATCTCAATTAACTTTGAGACTCAGGCGTGTGAAGTGTGAATTGGTGGTAAACCAGTGACGTGACAATTTGCATTTACTTCTGGAAGTAAAAACCAGCTGCTGATACTGAGTTTTCTACAGATGCACCCTCAAAAGCAGTCCCAAACAGGAGGATGAGAAAAACAAGGAGAGAGAGAAACTGAAAGAGGGCAGCCTTCCCACCTCCTCCCCACCCCACCCACTGCTCAGTCCTTCACACTCAAGCACACTTTAAATCATCAGATTGTTCAGGCTTGAAGTACAAATATCTCCTTTCAAGCAGCTGAAATAATCCCACTCTGTGGCTGAGTGCTCAGTCTGAGCTCATCAGCATCACCATTTTCACCACCCTGAAATGAGTGCCCATATTTTGTCTGTGGTGGTTCACCTCATGGCTTATGAATGTGCCCTACCTGGCAGCGAGGCAGTCAGGATGAGGAGAAACAAAATGCATTTCTGGAAGCTCTCCATTGGAGCATTCTCTCCTGGTCCCTGAGGCAGGAAGCCACCAGTGGTCACTGCATGCTTGAGAAGAAGCTGAAGGACAGAACTCCTGGAGAAACTCGGGAATGAGCCACTGCTTTGGGTCCTGTGGCAAGGGTGACTTTGTGTGACCTGTAGCACCAGCAAGGGGAAAAGATTAAATGAGGGAGGGTTTGGAAGCAGAGCAGAACCTTTCCTCAAAAAACTGTTTTAAAAGACACAGAGGACCTTTTTTCCAGCAGAGAAACCTCCTCTTACAGATCTCCCATTCCTCAGCCCCTCCTGGCTGTTACGACACTCCTGCTTCAGCACTGACAGGGCCAGGGCAGCTCCAGCTGCATCATTAAAGTTACTCCTGAGCAACTGGGAAAAATAATTCTCTGAACTGTTACACTTGTGAAGATGAGAAACATCAAATCTCCCAGCTGCCCAGACTGAGCCCTCAGAAAGGCTGAGATTGCAAAAAATTGTCCCCAGAGTTATTCCTCAGAACCTGAGAGTGTCTCCTGTACCACCTGCAGCTCTTCACTGTGGTCAGAAATAATACACAGATTCTGGGTGTGAGACACCACCTTACTCCCATATTTTCTGCTTTTTCATTGTTTGTGATTCACTTGTGAGACATTATCCTCCTCCCCCTCAAAATATGTGGGAGACGCTTTGACTGTGCTTGGTTTACAAATTCCTCATCCGGGCCACTGAAGATTGCCTTTGTGAAAGGGACCTGAGCCAGAGGATGTGGTTTTGTGGTCAGACCAAATTTCTTGTCAGGAAATTGTTTCTGACTCCGGGGGTGCTCTTTGTGGCAGCACTGTGCAGTGCATGAAAATTAAGTGTCACCACAGAGACACCCTGGGTTTCCTGCAGCCCCAGGAGGTACCAGAGCTCCGTTCCCTGCCCGGAATCTGGCAGGCTCAGCTGGCATTTTCATCCACATTTTCCCGTTTTTCAAGCTTTCAGTTTACCTTGGGAACCTACAGGACAGCCCTGTCAATTTATCAACGTTTTCAGCCAAATCTGTGGGCTGATTTCTTCACCTGTTTGTTCAAAGGCTGCTTTAGGTTTTCCTAGTGCATTTTGAAAGGTTTTGGGTCTTTTTATCTCCGTATTTTATGTGTGGAGGAGTCTCCAGCAGGCAGGTGGGGAGGGAGGGTCACTGTGCACAGCCTGGAGGGATTTCTCTGTGCTCTGTCACTGTGACAGCTCTTGGCTGTCACACACAAACCAGTCAGGATTACAGGAGCTGGTATCATCTGTCATACCAAGTGAAACAGACCGAGTAAAGCACCAGGAAACAAATCCAAAACACAGGGCTGGGTCCTTTTCCAGGAAGCTGTGACACCAAGCAGCATTTCCAAGCAGAACAGCAGCCTTCATACCCCGCCTGACAAATCCAGCTGCACCAAAGCAATCTAAGCTGGGCAAAGTTTTACACGGTGAAGAATAAGCTGGCAAGAACATTGTGCCAAATCCAGGACAAAAATCAGTAAACAGCTTGGGGTGAAGTAGAGCAAGGCAGGAAAGAGAAGGATCTATAAAATTTTGTTTTACTTTGTTTCAAAATGGACTTTCAAAGGGCTGGGAAATATTATCTGATCCCCAGATGAAACAGGATATTTTGGCTGACGATGAATTAAATGCCTGGGTTTGTTTTGGGCTGCTTCTCCCCTCCTCTGCCGGTGTATGGGGTGACTCAGGTTGCCAGTGCTGCTCTGAGCCTGCTCCCTCCCTCACCCACGACACAGGCAAGGAAAATAACAATAATTATCCCCTCGAGGAATGGCAGCTGGACCCAGAGAGGGGCTCAGATGCTTTGGGCACCCCACGACGGACACCAACCCCAAATGCCAGGAAGCAGGATAGCAGAGAGAGCCACAAACTACTCCTGCCACCCCAGGGCAGCTCCCTGCTGAAGGAGGAGCGGGGAAAAGAGCTAAAAGGGCTAAATTATCTTCCAGCCCCTGGCTCCGTCCGCTGGGAAGCAAATCCAGGCTGCCCAGGGCTTTACCTGGATCACATCCCTGGCGCTGAGATCTCTGCCACCGCTCTCCCTCTGACGGCAGCTCCGGCTCCCGCTGCCCACGCAGAGGCTGGAGGTGATCCAGGCGAGGATCCCGGGCTGGAGGCGATCCAGGCGGGGATCCCGGGCCAGCCCTCACTGCTGTCCCAAGGAAACGTCCCTCAGGTGTCGGGGACACTGTCCCTGAGGGAAGGGAGGCCGCTCCGAGCTGCCCCTCAGCCGCAGGCCGTGCCAGGCACTGTGACACGCAGGGATGGCCTCTGCCTTCCTCCGCCCTGCGCCTGTCAATGTTTAACCGGGCCGGAGGAAGTGAGGCACGGCCGGGGACACTCGGAGCGAACCCCGCCCGGTGCCAGCGCAGGCCGCGGGACAGCGGGACCGGCACGGCCGGGGACACTCGGAGCGAACCCTGCCCGGTGCGGGACAGCGGGACCGGGCACGGCCGGGGACACTCGGAGCGAACCCCGCCCGGTGCCAGCGCAGGCCGCGGGACAGCGGGACCGGCACGGCCGGGGACACTCGGAGCGAACCCTGCCCGGTGCGGGACAGCGGGACCGGGCACGGCCGGGGACACTCGGAGCGAACCCCGCCCGGTGCCAGCGCAGGCCGCGGGACAGCGGGACCGG
>VYZP01014309.1:0-23138 GCA_013400635.1 Hypocryptadius cinnamomeus | reverse complement strand
CACAGTGACACAGGTGAGAGCCATGGTCCCTGGAATGGGTGTCCCTGTCACAGTGACACAGGTGAGCACCATGGTCCCTGGAACAGGTGTCCCTGTCACAGTGACACAGGTGAGAGCCATGGTGCCAATTTCCCCTGTCACAGTGACACAGGTGAGAGCCATGGTCCCTGGAGTGGGTGTCCCTGTCACAGTGACACAGGTGAGAGCCGTGGTGCCGATTTCCCCTGTCACAGTGTCACAGGTGAGCACCATAGTCCCTGGAACAGGTTTCCCCTGTCACAGTGACACAGGTGAGAGCCATGGTGCCGATTTCCCCTGTCACAGTGACACAGGTGAGCACCATGGTGCCTGGGACAGTTGTCCCCTGTCACAGTGACACAGGTGAGCACCATGGTGCCTGGGACAGTTGTCCCCTGTCACAGTGACACAGGTGAGCACCATGGTGCCAATTCCTCTGTTAAAATGACACAGTGACACAGGTGAGAGCCATGGTGCCAATTCCTCTGTTAAAATGACACAGGAGTGTGCAGTGTTGCCAATGTCCCTGTTATACTGACACAGGTGAGTGTGATGGTGCCTGGCACTAATGTCCCCTGTTGCAGTGACACAGGTGAGTGAACAGTGCCTGGCACTGATTTCCCCTGTTATAATGACACAGGTGAGTGCAGTGGTGCCAATGTCCCTGTTATACACACAGGTGAGTGTGACGGTGCCTGCCACTGATGTCCCCTGCTGTAATGGCACAGGTGAGGGAACAGTGCCTGCACTGATGTCCCCTGTTGCAATGACACAGGTGAGTGTGATGAGGCTGGAGCACATCCCACTGTTAAAATGCCCCAGGCAGGGTGGCAGAGAGCAGAAGTGCCTGTGCCAACCATGCCCCAGCAGCCCTTGACAGGGTGAGGGGCTGAGCCAGGGCCAGGGAGCATCCAGGGGCCCAGATTGCAGCTGAAGGAGATGGGGCAGGGCTGGAGGTGAGGCTTTGTAAGAGCTGGGGTGTAAAACTTTTCAGGTAAATCTTTTGCATGTAAAACCAAGGTGCCCGTCCAAGGATGAGGGCAGGGATGGGTCAGGCTGTGGCAGCACTGGGGAGCATCACAGAGGCACAGAATCAATAAGGCTGGAAAAGACCTCTGAGATCAAGTACAACCTTTGCCCAAGCATCACCTTGTCAACCCGACCAGAGCACTGAGTGCCACATCCAGTCTTTCCTTGAACGCCTCCAGGGACAGTAACTTCACCTCCCTGGGAGTGCTTTCCAGTGTTTAATCACCCTTTCCATGATGAAATTCCTCCTGATGGCCCCGGGAGACTGAGGGGGCTGTGTGTGTGTGTGAGGTGTTCTTACAGCCTTTGTCTTCTTCCAAGAACTGCATCCTGCATTTTATGCCATTGTTGGTCAGTGAGTTGAACTGACGTGACACGTCAGGGGATTTTTATGATGAGCTTAAATCATAAAAAAGGGATGTAAAACTTCCCTGAACTGTATGTCCTACAAAGCACAGTAACAGTAGCAAGTAGAAATTAATGGCACAGTGACTCAAAATGGAAAGGTTCAGCAAAGGGAAATTGATCATTCCGTTGGGGGAATCTTGAGAAATTTCTGAAAATAATTTTTTAAAACTTTGCTTTATTAGAAAAAGTATTGCCCAGACTTGTTAAAAGAAATAGCCATGAAAGCTGCAGGAAGAGGTTTTTTTGACCAGTTTTAATTTTTTGTTACTATTTCCTTGACTTTACAAACCTTTTTTTTTATTTTACGTCTAAAATCTCACACTCTTGTTCCACTGACTTAAATAACAGTATTCTTGAAATGCCTTCCATACAGGTGTGTCTGAATAAGCTGGAGCAAGAAAAAGGATAAATAACATCTAATGAGCACATTCCATCTCTGGTTGCCCAAGCAGGAGAAGTGCAGAAGGTTAAAATGAATTTTCAACTTGAATTAATCAAGATAACGCTTCATAAGAACGCTTTGGAAAGGATAATTGCTGCTTTTAGAACTTTTACAAAGCTATCATTTGGCACTGAGATTGTCCTCTCTACACTGAGGGGATGGGCATGAACCTCAGAGCAGCTTAAGCCTACCTGAATTAGAGAGATGGCAGAGCCAAAATCAGTTGTGCTGGAAAAGACCAGCACCTGCATTGACATTTTATTAATTATTAATTACTGCCCTTGTCAGCTCCTTCCTTCCTTTGGCCTTCCTAATGAACCACGGTGTTGGGATGAGTAAAACCTTGGGTGAGGATGGAGTGGGATGAGATGGAGTGGGATGAGATGTGGTTCCCAGTGTGCATGCACAAGGTTACCCATGCTCATGATGTTTAAAAGACCAGGTCCTTACTTTGCCAGCCTGATTTAAATGGAAAAGCATCTTGGTCACTCTGTGAATCACCAGGCAAGTCCTGCCTCCCACTCCACTTCCCCAAGACACTTCTTTCCAATTTTTCCTTTTTCTTCTGGTGGTGAGTAGGAGGATTTTCACCCTTTTTTTTTCCCCCCTAGCCCTTCCAAAGCCATTTCTGGATGGTGTGTACACTGTGAACTCCTAAGCAACCCCCCACATTTTTGTTCTGGGGTGTGTGAGGCTGGAACATATGTCTGCACAGCTTGCTGTGCCATCCCACACAAGGAGCTCTGAGGGAAATGGACTTCCTGGGATTCACTCAGGGAAACCTTCTGTCAGTGCCACTGGGGCCACAAGTATCATTTCTGTTTCCCCTGCAGGGGAATGGGACAAATTGTCACGATGGGAATGTCTTCAAAGTGAAAGAGCTGGTTTAGATGGGATATTAGGAAGAAATTCTTCCCTGTGAGGGTGGGCAGGCCCTGGCACAAGGTGCCCAGAGCAGCTGCCCTTTTGTGGGAAATGGATTTGTAGAAAATTCTCAAACACAGAAGGCTCACACAGTGTGCATCTGTATGCAAGCTTTAAGATAAGAAATACTGACTTAAAAATATCATAGAATAAGACAGACATTGTTGAGAGAGAAATAGAACTAGAAACAAGTTTCAGAGGATGGCCTTACAAATAAGACTGGATACTTTAGAGAAATAGAGCTATGAAAGATGCATTGTAGTGGGACCCACGAGAGGTAATTTTAAATTATTGGCTTTAAAGCATTTACAGCATGGTGTGGCAAAAGCTAGCAAGCCAAGAAATGCTGATAATGTATTGTAATTAAGAAACAGTTCACTTCTGGTTGTAATAGTATAAATTATGCCATCTGTATTGTCTCACCCTTCACATGAGACTGAAAATAAAATAAAAGTTTTTTAGATGCCTCTCATTACCCCATCTCTAAGTAAGAAAAAAGCTTAATCCAACATCCCTGGATCCCTGGCAGTGCCCAAGGCCATGTTGGCCACTGGGGCTTGGAGCAGCCTGGGACAGTGGAAGGTGTCCCTGACATGGTAGAGAGTTGGAACTTGATGATCTTTAAGGTCCCTTAAATCCCTCAAATCCTTCTGTGATTCTGTGATAGAAAATGAACAGCATTTAGACACCTTCATCTGTAAAATCACCAGGCCCTACAGTTCCATGTATTTTTGCTTATTTAGCTAAGTCAAAAGAAATGTGATCAGATTGTGTGAGCACTAAAACAGCAGAGAAAAGCCACTTTCTGATTAAAGCTGATTTGAGGTTGGTGCTAGAAACAGAAATAAGAATCTTCCTTTCTTCATGAAAATGGGCTTGAAAGGAGTTTTGACCATTACAAGGATTTTGAGAAATGGCTCCCCTATCAAAGAAATAAATTGTGTTTTCTCTCATGAAGAGCAAGGGAATTGAAACCCCTAGAAAAACAAAGGCAGGAGGAAAGCTGCCCATGGGACTGAATTACCTGTCTCTATTTTGCTGCCTACAGGATGCTGCTCTCCACTAGCAAATCAGGCCAAAGAGATGCTAAGCCATAACTTTTCCAACTCTGCCTCTGGTTTTTTCCTCTCTCTCTCTATGCTCTTCCTCCTTTCCTCTACTGTTCTCCAAAATATATGGTGCTCTGCGAGGTGTTTCTCATTCAAAACAGATTTTATTAGTGTTAGCTGTAGAAGTCTAAGTGAGACACACAGATCCCTCTCTGTCTCTAATGAGTTTTTTTTAAATCTTTTAATTAGTCTGTTAGTGTAGTCACATTTTTCCTTAATCAGAAGCTTAGAGAAAAAGCTCTGGAAATAACAGGGCTGGGCCATTTCCTCTTTGTGTCACCTTTGTAAACATTGAGATGCATTTTCCCCCATTGTCTCCCTCCTTATTTTCACTCCAGAGGAGTCTGAGAGGCTGGACTGGACTTTCTGGTTTAGACTGCAAAAGTAGCTGAGCCCAGTCCCACCAGGTTGCTTCCCACTGGTCAGAAGAATCCTTCTTTGTCTCTTTCCAAGGAAGTCAGATAATCTTTGCCTTGATGTAAAGATTCATTAAATTATGCTGCCATGAATCTAGGCCAGGATAAATTCTCAAAAACTTTGTAACACAAATTTAACTCATATGATTTTTTCTTTAATTTCTTTTTTTCTTTATTTCCTTGCTGATTATAATAAAGCCACAGCTCTTTGCAGAATTGCTGTGGGCCCTTAATGAGGAAATCTTTGGACATAATCTTTTCCAGACTTTCACACCCAGGAGGCCACAGGATTAAGCACTTTTTTTTGGCACGAATATCCTCACAGTTTTTATTTGTCCTGAATAAATCTGCACAACTGGAATGCTGTTCTCCAGTCCTCTCCTGCCAGCACTCCTTGGGAACCACATTCCATGCTTCCCCTGTGCCAGGTGCATTTCTCCTCTCCAGCACTGAAACCAGTGAGTTGTAGCTGGAAAAATGGAAATGTCATCATTCAGGGCAGGTAGATGAAGACATTTATCGTGGAGCTCAGGCAAGATGAAGTAAGAAAGTTTATCACACAGTGACAGAGGATGCAGCTTTGGTGCTGTCAGAGAGAGTGTAAATCTGAGAAGGAAATTTTTTAATACATCAGTTCCCCTGGCAACATTTTCTTTAACTTTAGAAATGCTTTGTCTCTGATTCAAACAGCTTTAATTGCTCTGGTTATCCTTCAGTTTATTCTAAAGAACTTTTCAATGCGTGATAATGTGCCAAGAGAAGGGAAACATCATTCTCTACACTCATTATCATGATTGCATTTTTCATTATTGCTTAAGGTCATGCTTTCTAGACTCTTCCTGAGGCTTACATGGAAAACCAGATTCTTCAAGGAGTTCAAGCAAAGTGCAAATCTGTCCAGAGCTCCTTTAAAACAGGTGCTCACCACCTCTCTCTAGCAAGCATGGTGAGTCCAGCTCTGGGCACACCAGATGAACAAATGGACAGCTTTGTCAGAGGAAAGCACACACAGACACTGAGTCCAGGGCTCCAAATCCCACAGGACTTCCCAGGAAACTTATGGAATTAAACCCCTTTTCACACAGAATCCCACAGAATTGTTAGGATTGGAAGGGACCTCTGAAGTTCATCTTGTCCAATACCCCCAGGCCTTTCTTATTTTCCTGATGATATTGCAAGGGCTTCCAGTTATGAGAAACGTTCATGCTCACACCTCTGAAAATAGAATATTAATGAATATTCCCCAAGTGCCCCACAGGCATGATCCAGAGTGGCACTGCCACGATGAGAGCAGAGTGCCACCAGCACAGTAGGTGTGATATTGGAAGAGTATCTCCCTTTTGCATTTTCATGAAGCACATCCTTGTGACTGACATCTTGCTGCTCCCTTTAGGCATTCAGTTAAGATCACCAAGTAGAAATGGCAGGGGTTTTTTTGGAAATCAATGTTTCCTCTGTGCTGTTTGTGATACCAGGTCTGTGACTGAAAGCTGCCCTTTTGCAGTAAGACACCGTAAGGCTCTGGAGAGATGGTTTCAGATACTCAATTTCTCTTCATGTGGCAGAATCTCTGCTGTATATTGGCTTTCTCCTGTAGAGGAGCAGTGAATTTTAGTTTGATATTCAGGCTGAGAGAGTTGGGGCTGTTCACACCAGAGAAATCTCCAGGGAGACCTTACTGCACTTTTCCATTATCTGAAGGGGCTACAAGAGAGCTGGAGAGGGATTTTTTACAAGGCCTTGTACTGATAGGACAAGGGGTAATGGCTTTAAACTGAAGGAGGATCAGTTTAAACTAGATATGAGAGAGAATTTTTTTACAATGAGCGTGAGGAAAACCACAGCAGGTTGTCCAGAGAGATGGTGGATTCCCAATCCTTGAAAAACTTCAAGGCCAGGCTGGACAGGGCTCTGACTGAGTTGAAAATGTCACTGCCCACAGCAGAGGGGGTGGGACTGGATGACCTTTGAAGGGTCCTTTCAACCCAAGCACTGATCTCATGATTCTGTTTGGTCATTTCCTTTGAAACACGTGTAGACAAAATGAGATCTCCTAAAAGCTGAGGGAATTAGTGAGTACTAAAAGATCTCAAGAATACAGTAAAGACTTGATTTATTAAAAAATATGGATATTGATCTAGTACTGACATCCAACTGTGACGGACAAAGACTCTCTAACAGTTTAAAGTTAGAAAGTGTGTGTTTATTGTGATGCTTGGCAGCGTGTGGGATAGCTCCCAAATACACACCACAATTTACAGGTGATTACAGAGTCCTTTTATCTATACAATATTGAATATCCAAAATACAAATACATATTCATAACTTTGGTACATCCCATTCCCTGCTTCATATGCTAATTAGTTCAAAAGCTATTAAGTATGCATAGTTTGTTCCTTGAAATGGGTCGGTGGTGCCTTTCATGGGGAGGGGTCCCAAAATGAGGAAGTAAATGAAGTTTTCCTCATTCTGACCTTTCTACCTTTTCAATGCGAATATGACAAATGAACCCTTGGTAGAACTCCCATTCCCTGTCTTCAATTGGTTTCAGAACAGGCCCACAATTGTCTTATGTTCCTAAAAGCTATTTATCAGTTTCTATATTCTTCATTATAATCCCAGCTAACCAAACATTGTGTTGACAAGCAATCAGTTATTAGTTAACTACTAACTCCTAACTTCATCAAGGCCTACCCATTTATTTTAATTAATTCCAATAAAGCTTATCTCTAACTAAAATCTTTGCTTCTCCAAAATTTCTAAATTCCTTGAAGTTTATGTCTCAGACTGACATTTTAAAGGATAAATCTTCCAGTCCTTTCCTCTTCCATCTCCCATGCACCTGAAGGTGGGGTGGCTCAGGAAGCCTCCTGCCAGAGTCTCACCCACAGGGCTTGGCCTTAGGATAAGGAGCTGACATCCCCAAAATGGGCTGAGGTGCCTGTCCTGGAGTGCCAAGCAAATTGTATTCTATTTGCCATCTGGATGGCAGTTGTCTTCTGTTCAGTGGGCAGTTTTCCTTATCTCTGCCACACCCACTCCTCCCTGGGGCAGGGGGACATCTGCTGATAAGAGGCTATGGAATGTCACTGCCTGACTGATAAGAATTACAGCATCCCACTGGGAGATGGGAGCCCAGAGGGAGGAGCCAAGCATTCCTACCTGGATAGAATCTGGAGATTCTGGAACACCAGCACGGCTTCTCCACTGGATTTCCCAGAGGAACATCTGCCTCTTCTTCCCCTGGATCTTCAGAGGAAGACTACACCCTTCTACAGGATCCCTGCTCCAGCAGAACCACACCTGACTGTGGCACTCATGTTTTCTGGAAAAATCCCTTTGCCAGGATTTCTCTCCTGGGAAGCTGGGAAGCCTGAGAGAAAAAGGAAAACAATTTTATCTCATTTGCTTCTCCTGTGTTTTGCTGCTTTGGAATGTGGCTGGAGATTGTTTATCCAACAGGTGATTGTTTCATTGGTTTCAGGTGAATTGTTTTGACTTAATGACCAATCAGGGTCAAGCTGTGTTGGGACTCTGGAAGGAGTCAGGAGTTTTTCATTATTATCTTTTTAGCCTTCTGTAAGTATCCTTTCTGTATTCTTTAGTACAATTTCAGTAGAGCCTTCTTTAATATAATATAGTATCATAAAATAATAAATTAGCCTTCTGAGAACATGGAGTCAGATTCATCATTCCTTCCTTCCTGCCACGGGGCATCTCACAAATACAAGACCTGACACTCCAGGAGGACTGCAGCCACAATTCCAACTGGACTGCTACCACCACCCTGACCCACAGGGTGTCAGGTTGTGTTCTGACTCTGTCAATGTTGTTTTGGTTTACTATATTGTTTTTATTTTCTTCCCTAATAAAGAACTGTTATTCCTACTCCCATATCTTTGCCTGAGATCCCCTTAATTTCAAATTTATAACAATTCAGAGGGAGGGGGTTTACATTTTCCATTTCAGGGCAGACTCCTGCCTTCCTTAGCAGACACCTGCCTTTCCAAACCAAGACAGCGCCTCACAGCCCCTCACCCTGAGCTGTTCCACCCCTCCTCACCCTGTCAGCACCCAGCAGCATCACTCCCACTCCACATCCTGCCCCTGCTCCCAGCTCAGCTCCCTCTGCTCTCCCATTCCCCCGCTGGACCTTGACGAGCAGCAGCTTGTGTAAAAGCTGCAGGTCCCTTTGTATACCCGAGTCAAACATTTACTTACAACTGCTGTTTCAGCAGGAATAATTAAATTAAACACAAAGGGATTAGAGCTGGAGGTGCAAATCACAGCACATCACTCATTTATGGCATTCCCCGCCTCCGGCTGCACACAGGAGTTTGGGGAGGGGAATTGTGTAATTGGAAATGGAGCTGGGATTCCTGAGGAGCAGGAAGATGATTGCAGGCCTCTGTCCCTGCACCCAAAGTCATAAATTAAACGAGGTCGGGTTAGGTCAGTAGCTGAATGCAAGGAATGTTGTGTACACGGTTCACTTCGGCAGATTTTAAGAAGGGACATGGATTTATTTCTTTTTTCCTGCAAAAATAATGCAATTTTTAATATGTAAAACATTATTTCTCAACCATTAAAATAATTTAATTACATTTTTCAGTGAAAATGTACTTAAGTGAACTCTTTAGAAGGACGGCCTCAAATCCACTGTATTACAAAGCTTTGAAAAAAGTCTCTGTTTGCTCAGCCAGAGCATGTGCAAATTCAATTCTGCTTTTTCAGGCTGGATCTCCTATGTGCTGCATATGTCTAAGTCCTGTGACAATATTTGTAGATATTCCTGGGAATATATTGCTGTCATGAACTAATGAATTGAACTCCAGTAAAAAAAACCTCAAGCAAAATCCATCAGAAATGTAAGCAAGATAAAATAAAAGATAAAAGCAGTAAAGCAGGACTTTTCTCTTTATGGTTTTTTGTTCATAACTGCTTGTGTTTGAAAATCAATGCAACAGTCTTCAGTTATTTCACATTTCTCTTTGAAGTGATAAGAGAATAGCCCTGTACTTCCAGGTCCCAGAAGGACCCTGACAGCCATCCTCAGGCACACACTGGGGCAGAAATCACTTCAGTTTGGCTCTTGTTCTTCCCAAAGGTATCAGCTGTGGTTAAATTCATCTTTTTCTTTCAATTCCCTCACTATTTCCTAAGTCATTTTTGAGAAGGGGAGAAAATTCAACAGTTTTCAAATTCAGATTTNGAATTGTGTGTCCAGCAGGAGCAGGGCAGGGATTGTCCCTCTGTGCTGGCTCTGAGAGGCCCCTCGAGGGCTGTGTCCAGTTCTGGTCCTGCAGGAGAGCCCTGGAGGGGCTGGAGCGTGTCCAGGGCAGGGAACGGAGCTGGGAAGGAGCTGGAGCCCCAGGAGGGGCTGAGGGAGCTGGGAAGGGGCTGAGGCTGGAGCAAAGGAGGCTCAGGGGGGACCTTGTGGCTCTGCACAAGTCCCTGCCAGGAGGGGACAGCCGGGGGGGTCGGGCTCTGCTGCCAGGGAACAGGGACAGGAGCAGAGGGAACGGCCTCAGGCTGGGCCAGGGGAGCTTTAGATCGGATATCAGGGAAAATTTTTTCCCAGAAAAGTGCCCAAATCCTGACACAGCTGCCCAGGGCAGAACTGGAGTCCCCATCCCTGGGGGGATTTGAAAGCTGTGCAGATGTGGCACTTGGGGACAGGGGTCAGTGCTGGACTCAGCACTGCTGAGTTAAAGATTGGACTCGATGACCTTCAATGTCACTTCCAGCCTAAATGATTCTATGATTCTACTGATTCTAACTGGAAAAAGAAGCAGCCCTCTGACACAACTACACCCCAAAATGTTGATAACATTCACAACCAGAAAGACAAGAGAACACACAAAACTGTGGTAGCAAAATTCTTTACTAATAAAATATCAAACATGGAACTGTTGGCTCAACACTCTCATGTTCTGTGCAAATAATACAAACATTGTCACGCCTTTGAAATGAGCATTGCATTGTCACCTGCACACATCTGTGAGCAGCAGCATTCCTGTCACATCCAGCACACACCAGGAGCCCTTTTGTCCCCTTTTTGTCACTCTGAAATAAGGCAAAACTTCCATTGCAAAAATCCACTTCTGTAGTGCCTGGGAGGGTTGTGCCTCCTCAATAAGTCTGAGTCAGAGGAACTGTGAGACCAAATCCTTTGTGTACAGATTTGAAAATCCTAATTTAAACTGAGAATGTGTTAGTTGATGAATTAGAGTTGTGGGGGGGAAAAAAGTATTAATTTTTATGCATCCAAAAACTGATCTTGGAAGAAATTGAGTGTGCTGAAATGCAACCAACTCTAAGACACTGCCAGCTCTGCTGATTTCTGTACTCCTCCCTACTTAGAAGCACTGGAGTAACTTTTAGATTACCTTTTCCAAGCTACTCATTAAAAAAAATATTTAATGAACTTCTAACCCAGAATAAAAACATTGGGGTAGTGCTCAACTTCTACAGACAAACTGCCCCCAAATTGCCTGAATTCTTTTTATCAGCCTATACAAAATTTAATAAAATAAGTATATGTACACTGCAGTGTTGTGTTTACAGTTCTACTTACATTTCTGATTGTTTTATGATGGTCTTTCGTAGGAAAATGAATCTAATTTTGCAAAAGGCCACTAATACTGTTTTGATTGCTTTAAAATTCACGATCTGAGGCCTCAGCTGCAAAAGCTAATTTAATTTAGCTGATACATATAAACTCACTAGCACAGTGGTTTTGTTTAAACAAATGGATTTGCCTTACATGCAATCATCTGCTTTTTCTTAAATCACATTTTCCAGCAGGGTAACTTTATGTTTTAAGTAATTAATTACTCAATTAATATATTCTTATTCAAAGCAGCCTAGGGAGCAGGGGAAGGGTTCAGTCTGGAGAAAAGGAGGCTCAGGGGGGATTTCACTGCACTCCATAACTCCCTGGCAGGAGGGTGTGGTGAGATGGGGCTTGGTCTCTTCTCACCAGTAAAAAGCAACAGGACAAGAAGAAATGGCTTCAAGTTGCACCAGGGGAGGTCTAGATTGCATTTTTGAAAAATTTCTTCACAGAAAGGGTGGTAAAAAAGGCACCCAAGGAAGTGGTGGAGTCACTGTCCCTGAAAGTGTCAAAAAAATGTGTAGTTGTGGTGCTTAGGGACACCTTTTGAGGTTAATGGTTGAACTCAGGGAACTTGCAGTTCTCTTCCAACCTAAACAATTCTATGATCCTGTGAATTACAAGATCAGTTTCTCATTTACACAAAGAAAATCGTTACGTTGAGGAAAATTCTGTGCAGCAACTGAAAGCATTCACTTGGGAAACCCCTTTGCAAAGAGGAGCAGAAAAATCCCTGAAAATCTGAATCCCTGACATTTCAACCCAAACTCATCTTCTCCTCAGCAGAGACAAATTAAATGCTCATGGACAGTCAGTCAGGCCATTGGAGACTGGTGTGGGGACAAAACATCCTGAAGGCAGCAACAGAGACATCTTGTACAGGTCACTTGAAATGACAATTCCATCTCCCTGGAAACGCTGTCAGGATGGTTTCAGGACCTTGTGTCAGGTCCTTGTTCCCAATCCATCAGAGATGGGTTTCATGGAGCCACAGAATGGTTGGGATTGGGCTGGAGAACATCCATTCCCACCCCCTTGCCACAGGCAGGGACGTCTTGCACTGGAATTTAACCCCAAAAATAGAGGTTGAGTCTGCAGAACAGTCAGCAGCTGCTCAAGTAATTTGGAACACTCCTGGACTCAAATAAAAGCTCCAGCCAAGAGGTTGAGCAGGACTTGGGTCACCCTCAACGGTGACATTTTTTATGCTGATGCAAAGCCACAAACTGCTGGCACCAGGCACAGAGGTGGAAGTGAGACCTGGAATTGCCTGCAGGATTATTTCATTGTTATATTATTATTTTTATGACTGGATTATTACCTCTGAGAACAAGAGAACGTCAGGCTGATGATGCTGCCCCAGCTCACAGAGCTCTGCCCCTCCAGACAAGGAGCTAGCAATGACCAGGACACATTCCTTTCTGCTCACCATTTTTCCATAAATTAAAGGAATAACCAGCTTGCACCTTGGGCACAACACCAATGAATGACACAAGATATTTCTGCATAACACATGGAAAGATTAGTGATTAAAAAGATGTTGGCTTGGCTTTATCAGTCTGACCCATCACACCTTCTGAAGGCAGCAAAAGTATTCAAAAAGAGCTGAATTTTAAGCAAAATTCAGCTATTAAAATATTTTAATTCTTTAAATAAAATATTAAAAGTTTATTAAAGAAGCTTAAAATGAAAAAGACCGTTCTTCTGACAAACAAATAAACATTATTTCTTTCATCATCAGTGGTCAAAAATAAGTGCCTGATCTCAAGTTACACCAGAAGAAAATAAATAATATATTATGACCATTATTAAACACTGCTCAGGATCTTCCTGCTGAAAATATTTACCCTGCTCTTCAGACACAGGCAAGTAAAATGAGATACTGGGGAAATCCTTGCCAAGAAGGATTTGAAGAGGGAGGGAGGGAGGGAGGGAGGGAGGGAGGAAGGGAGGAAGGGAGGAAGGAAGGAAGGAAGGAAGGAAGGAAGGAAGGAAGGATAAAGAAAAGAAAAAAGAGTTCTTCTTTTCAATTAAAAGAAAAGCAATAAAAATAAATATCTCCAAAATAATAAAATCTGTTTTCCTGTCTCTCTTCCATGCTTTTACCATGGTGGATGTTGGATCCCCTCAGCTACCCTTGGGAACAGCTCCACTTTCACTGCTTTTTGGAAAAAACCTTTCACACAGACATTACAGGCATTTCATGCTGATAACACTGACCTTGCCTGTGCCTGCAGGAAAATCAAACAGGACCATTGCATAAGGGAGGATTTCTGATCTCCTTTCTCCCTCCTCAGAGCCCTGAAGGATTTTTCAGCATCTGCTGTAAAGACCTCTCTCCTTATCTCTGAAACTTATAATTATCCCAGAGATTTCATGAGTCTTTGCTTGGGAATGAAATGAGAAATAGGGCTCCCAGCCTGAATGATTACTTGAGCATATTTTCCACTAGGTCTCGTTAAAAAAAAAGAGAAAAATTCTCCCTCACACACCCAGTTTCTGTTTGGAAAAAAAATGTCTAAATCACTTTAAGTGACTCTAGTTTAGCCTTGGCAAACCATTCACAGTAGCTCTCAGGCAATCAAAGTGAGACACAAATATAAAAGATGTCTCCAGGGTCTCTTTTAATAGGAAGAGCAGGATACCCTGCACTGGCTCCACCACGGATTATTTTCAGCAGGAAGCACACACAAGGAAACAGCTGCAGCAGCTTTTACACCTCCACCAGGTGACCTGCAGTGCCCAAGGTTGTCCTGAGAGCATTGCATGGGCAAATTCTACCATCTCTGCAAAAAAAAATTGGTGTAGACTGAAGGAGGGATCTGTGCCAGGATGCAGCTCAGCCCACTCAGAGCTGCTGCAAGGGCAGGGCTGCAGCTTCCTATGCCAGGAGGGAGCATCCTGACAGCTACAAATATCATCCCTTAAGTGCCTGCACAGATGGGTGCAGTAATTTATCTGGTAGAACCAACACCTCTGAAAAGGATTTAGGCAACCAGAAAGATGGTGCAGATTTTATTCCCTGAACAAAAGTGCTTTGACTTTTTGTTTGGCACAGCAGAAATGTCCCCAGTCCTCCAGCAGCAAGACTTGGAGGGTGGGTTAGCAGGCCTGAATATTTCAGGAAAAAAAAAAAGTAACTTGTGTAGAGAAGAGATGAATGGGAGAGAAGGAGGTTTGCCTGTTCTTGGGCAGAAATAGGGAATTTTTTCACAGAAAGGGTGGTTGAGCACTAAAAGGGGCTGCCCAGGGAGGTGTTCAAGGAATGACTGGACGTGGCACTCAGTGCTCTGGTTTAGTTGACCAGGTGGTGTTTAGTCAAAGGTTTGACTCAATGATCTTGGAGATCTTTTCCAACCTTAGCAATTCTCTGATTCTGTAATTAAAATAACCATTTCTAAAGCCTTTAACGTGATGGAGCTGGAGTTAATTGGGAGTTTGCTGCCCTGTAAAAGCAGAGAATTTCAGTCTGTTAAGTGGAGCAGGGTAGGAGCTAGAGCACTCCTTGAGTTGCTGCCACTAAGTGGTTCCAGTAGCTCAGCTGCTCAGATGGTTTTATTCCATGGCACGTCACGATTTTCCTAAAGCGAGGAACGGAGAACCTGATCCTTTCTGGGAAAAACGTCTGCTCCGAGTGAAGCTCCTCCAGCTGAATTTTTAATTTGTCGAGGCACAGCCCTATGAACACATCCTCCAGTTTAATGAATGGAACACTCTCAGAAATGTTATAGATCTGGCTGGCTACGTCGCTGGATAAGACATATCCAGTCCCGGAACAAAAGGGTGGGTAGGTGGTTCCTGGATACTCTTCCCTACTCACATACCACTTACTCCCTCTTGTCCTGATGGGGTACTCGTGCAGTTTTAAAAAGCCTGTGAAGAGTCCAGTGCTCTTCTTTTTCCTCAGGAGCAGCTCAGTGAGGTAAAAAACGTTGACAAACACGTCCGTGTCGGTTTTCATCGCGAAGCTGGACTGGGAGCAAAACCTGTGGATCCACTCGATTCCCATCATGGTCTTCAGGGTCAGGTTGTAGTAGGTGTCTGTAAAGTTCTTCTGGATGATGTCTCTGTATCTCTGGCTCTCAGCAGCGATGTCAGCCTGCTGGATGGGATCCACAGGGCTCCCCAGGAGGAACAAGGTCACCAGGCGCTTCCCAGCCACTGTCCTCTCCCTGCCCCAGCTGTGCCGGATGGCCACCCTGGCATCCAGCTGCTGGAATGAGCACGCCACAAGCAGGACAAGGAAAGGAGGGTTCTTGTGGCAGTCAACATCTGGGAGCTGGGAGAAGTTCCCTTCCATCCTCCTGAAAGTCTCCGTGGGGAACAGGTAGCCCTGGCTGCTCTCACAGAACAAGCAGAATTCGGTCCAGGTGTGGAAAACCCAGAGGCTGGCACTGGTGAACCCCACCAGGCAGACAAACAGCCTGAACTTTCTGGAATCCACCTGAAAGGAACAAGGAGGAGCAGCACATCCATAAAAATAATCTCTGGTTCCTCTCAGCGTTCCTCTGCCAAGTCCCTGCACAGGGATTTAAAGCCAGGTCAGCTCTAAGAGGAAGCTGCCTGTTTGAGGGCACTCAGCCACCTGCATTTCTCCTCCTGTCACCCCCAGGAGATGTTCTGCTGGCAGATTCACACCTGGGCTTAACTTGAATCTGCCCTCCAGGCCAGTGTGTCCTCAGAAACCCACACAAGCGTGTCCACTGACACCAGGTTACCCAGGCTGATCCTTCAAACCCCCTCCCTATTTTCAGCATCCTACAAACCAAGTTTAGACCCACCAGGGCCAGAGGAGGAGCAGATTTATGTATCCATCTCAGAGGGCAGAGAATAACCATGATAGTATTTTGGTTTGTTTGTTTTTGTTGTTTTTTTTTGTTTAAATACCATGTTTCTCCATTTGTGCCTGTGTCCCAGCGCCAGCAGGTGCCCCTGGGGCACACTCAGCCGGGTTCCTCTCATCTTCATCACCTTTGTCTCCTGTGGGGCTCTTGCACCAACCCAGAAACTGCTCCTGATCCTTTTGCTGCAGGGGCCATGAGTCACATTTTTGAAGTTGGGTCAGCTGCTCTGAAAAAAAGAAAAGAACCAAAACAGCAGTGGGTCACATTATTTGGATGTTTCAGCTTGTGCAGACTTTGAGTGACTCACCAGGACATGCTGAGGTGAGAAGGGGCTTCTCCTATTCCCCTTCCCTTTTTGAGTGAGAAAAATCCAAACAACAACAATGCTCACTCATTTAACCTCGTAAGAAATTAATGAGCTGGACATCTGGTTATAAATCTAATAGAAATTTTGAGTGAGAGAAAAATTATCAAAGCAAATCCTGAATCTTTACAGTGCCAAAAATATTACACATCTCCATAAATGAACCTGGTGAGAGGAGATTAAGGCTTGAGTTGCTCATTCCAGAAAGCCACAGGCTCTCCTACTGCTATTTTAGAGCACTAGGATGGGACAATTTTTACCAGGGCACCCCTTCCACCTTCCCCCTTCTTAACCAGGAATTGTATCTGGCTCCCCAGCTGAAAACACAGCAAACCAAGTTAACCATGCCCAGAGCTACAGATTTCATGGAAATTTGATCTCTGCCTTCTGACCAGGAATGTTCTGTGTAGACTCCTCTAAATCACCTTAGTGCCTTCCTTTTGCTCAAATTCCCCTTTCCAGGCAATCAAAGGTTTTGCATTGCAGGATTGAAGCTCATTTGAAAGTCCAGCCAGGTGACCCTGGAACCAAATCCTGCTCATTTTACTCCCAAGAATAGTCCCATTGACTTCACTGGGGGTTCTCAAAAGCATGAAACAAGTAGAGCCTTGGTTTACTGGAATTGCTCCCATAGTGAAGTGCATTTTTGCAATGATTCACTAATGAATTTTGACAATATTTCAAAAGTTCACATTTCTTCTGGCACTTATATTTGAAGTCACTTTATCCTTAAATAGAGTATTCCTCAGATCTGATTTCTTCTTGTATTAATAGCTCACTGTAGTCTTATAATTAACTTTACAACTGCTTCAGTCAAATATGTATGTAAAATTGTGTGAGATTATACCTATGCAGTTATATTATATGTATATACAAAAGATTAACCAAAAATCTGCTCTTCATCTGTTCTCACATTCTTCAGTGGCCTGGGAGGAAGCACATGAATGACCTGAATTGTGTTTGCAGGACAGGAAGGTGTTTTGAGGTTGACAATGGAGATGTACAGAGGTTTTTTCCTGTCACCAGCTCACAGAAAACTGTTTGAGAGTCTGATATTTCTCTGTTACAGAAATTCCAGAACATGTACAAACCAAACACTGAACTAAGGAAACAATGGAGAACAACATTCTGTTAAAACCCATTAAAACCATTCCACAAATATCCAAGTGCAAGGTGCCATAACACACAACAACCATTTTACAAGATTTTGGTAGAATCACACTAATGTAACATGACCATTACTTACTTTTGTTTCCAGAATTGGTAACAGATCTAAAAAAAATTTCTAAAATGTCCTTGTTTTGGACAGCTGGGTGAGCAGCCTCCCACCTTTACCATCTTTTCTTTCCAGAACCAGATTGCCTTCCCCTTTCAGGCCATGTGTGGAGTAGCACAGGTTGAACATACACAAAAACACACAAACACACCCAGCTGGGCAATGCAAATTCTGGCAAATGCATGCAAATTGCAAACATTTTATTTTAGGAGTTTTGCAAGTGGCACACGTGTCCATGTATCCTCTCCCAGCAGGTCCCTGTGTAGGGATCAAGGGGTGGGCAGTGGCCTTGATAGGAAGAACCATGGAACCATGGAATGGTTTGGGTTGAAAAGGACCTTAAAGCTCACCCAGTGCCATGGCAGGGACACCTCCCACTGTCCCAGGCTGCTCCCAGCCCCAGTGTCCAACCTGGCATTCTCTGAGAGAACTCCAAGGGGAAGGGGTGACAGAGACACAAGCTTCCTCCTCTTGCCAAGGCCATTTTTCTTCAAAAACCATCCATTCAATCCTTGCTTTCAAATGAACAGGGATGCTTCTGAACACTAAAATTGTTTCTGAACACTAAAACCATTTTATATTAATGCAGTCAGGGAAGTTCCTTGGAGCACTGAAGTTTCTCTGTCAGGGAATTAAATCACCCTGGTATTGTCTCCTTACCCCTGAGATGCTGGGCCCCCCTCCCATCCCCATTTTGCATCAAAAGAAATATTTCTGGTTTTATAGAAAGTCCTTTTGCATTATGAAATATTTGATTTTTCTCTGTGCTTTCAGTCAGAAATCATAGTTTTTAATTATCTCAATGCTATTTCCCATCTCTTGTTCCAACTGCAAAATATTTTATGAAGGGCATTGCCAAAAAATTGCCTGTTTCATATCATAGAGACTTTTCTTAAGCTGACTGGCACTTCATGGGTCTCTGCAGCTGTGGCTTGCATGGAATCCTGGCACCAAACCTTGTGGGAGCTGCAGCGTCTTCTCACACTCACCTGAAATGAACACATTAAAAAAAAAGACTCTGCTCTCTCCCAGCAGCTTAAGGGGAGCTGAAATTTTTTATTCTCTTTGTTATTTATCAAATCCTTCCTTTTTCTTGAGACTGTCTCTTTCAGGCAAGTCACAATACTTCATTTTTCAGCACAAAGTGTTACAACAAGTAAACACAAACAAGTAAATACTCTGCAATGGTTACAAATGACCACCACAAATGCATTTTTTAGCAATCCCCAGCTTGGTAGCCATGAGTTAAGCCAAGCTCATCAAAGAGTTTTCTTCTTTCTGCCACTCTCCTATTGCTTTTTCTATCCATTTTTGTCTGCTGGACTTCAGACTCATCCCTGATGTAAGTGCAAACATCTTGTCCTATAATAGCAAATTTTTCCTTAAGGCCATGTGGTTCTGTGGAGCCTCATTCCTACCAACATGCCTTGAGAACATATCCAGCAATTAGTTACATTTAATATTTTAGCTACTTAAATTTACATAGGAATTTTCATGCCTAATCCCTCTGTGAAACTCCAAAGGTGTTTTTGGCAAACAAAGATTTTGGTGAATTATTGAGATACATCTTACAGATATGAGCAATACTTTCAGTTGCAAGGTTATTCATTCTTTTTCCTCAATTTTATTGTGGCTGGGGGTAATAATTTAATAGTGTAATTAATTCTTTCTGCCTTTCCACTGGCTTGTGACCATCATGGGGTGTGTAAATCCCACTGGATTCCCAAAGCCTTGCTAACTTGTCCCACATTTCCTGCTACAAAACGAGACCCTCTGTCTATGGCATTCCTAGAGGAGCTCCAAAGCATGGAAATAATTGATTTAGAAATATTTCCACTATTTCTTTTGCCATGTTGGTGCAACAGGGAAATGCTTCAGGCCACCCAGAACAGAGATCCACTAAAAGAAATTTACAGCTCTCTTTGCATGGAAGTTCTGTAAAGTCAATTTGCCAATAATCTCCTGAGATTTCTGAGAGAATTTCTGAGAATCTGAGAGTTTCTACATTTTATAGCCTCTATCCCTGCTTTATTCCCTCAGAAACTATTCCTTGTCCAGCAGGGGTGAGTGTCCATCTACCAGGGTGAAATTTAGAATATAATGCTCTGACTAACTGAATTTTTGTGCTATATTCTGGTTTGACACCTGACCCTGCAGCTCTGTAGCTGTGACTGCTCACAAGCAGCTGGGCCAGCCTTGGCATGAGGGAATAATTCAAAAGATTTCACAGGATCTAGGGAGCCCAAAGCTGGAGACCTCATTAGGGCTTTTTAAGTTGTTTGAAAGCAGCCTGAGTATCATCAGGCCATATAATAGAGTATTTCTGTATTTAAAAGTATTTACATATTTAAAAGTATTCCTGGCTATAAACTATATATGGCTATTACTATATAAAACATTTAAAAGTCCATACAAAGGGTGGATCAATAATCCAAAGTTCCTTTAAATCTATTACAGTGAGCCATTCCAAATTTATTTATTTATTTGTTTGTTTACTTGTGTGTGTGTGTGTGTGTGTGGTTATGAGTGTTTTGGGTAACTTAGCAATTTCTGGGTTAGTTAGCAATTTTATTAATTGCTCTTGAGTCTTGTACTAACTGATAATCTTTACTTTTAACATTTTTGACTGGCAAAATCGGAGTTCACCAACAACCTGTACCTTAGAATATTCTTAATCTTAGGTAATGAGCCTTTTCAATGTTTTATTTTCAATGTTTTAATTTTAAAAGATATTGGTTTTGTCTTACCAGGCCTGTGTCTGATTTAATTTGGTTCTCACAGATTCTGTTTTTTTATTTTCCAGGAATCTCCCTGGCCCACACAAAGGGGATTACTGCATCCCTAATTCTCTTTGAGACAGGTTCAGACTGGGAAGTCAGTGTAATATAAAAATTGAAGTTTACATGTATTTAGACTCAGGGATTTTAATTTGAATGTCTCCTTCCTGAAACTTGATTTTTGCACTCAATTTTCCCAGTAAGTTTTTTCATAATAACAGTTTTGGAGATTTAGGCAGGTACAAAAATTGAAGGGTTATTTTTAATTTTTCTAGTTTGAACTTCAGTGGTTTGAAAAAGGGGCACAGTTCATGAGTTCCAGTGGCACCAACAAATGTGATGGAGGCATCCCTAAACTTCCCTTGCATTTAATACTGAATAATTGATATTTAATACTGAATAATTGGTTCCTGTGCCTTCTAAAAATTCCAGGTTTTCATTTCTTGGTGTGGCTGTTACTACAGGCTCTGCTGTTGCCATGAGAGGGTTTGGAGGAGTCCTGGGTTTTACACTTCCAATATTTATATTTATTTTTTAATTTGTGTCTTGGTTAATTCCCAATCTTCCTAATGAAGATGGAGGATCTGAAGCCCTTCCCTTGTTACAAGACTCCTCCTTGAGGGTAAGAATTTTTTGCTGCTTTCTTTTATAATTGCTATCATTTTCTGTTTAGTTTTTTTTTCCTGTTGTTTCTTTTCTTTTCTTTTTTTTTTTTTTTTTTTGGATTTGCACATTTTGATACACTGCCCATGCAACATCAAATAGTTTACCTGTATTAAAACCATCCATTTCTTGGATTTTTGGTAGTTTTATTCTAATATCATCTGAGGATTGTCCTATGAAAATAGGAGCCAGGCAGCTTTTACCTTCCTCCCAAATGTTTTCTTATCTTTATTTCTCTCTTATCTATGCCTGCAGCAGGCCTTTTCAGTTCTCTATGCACAGGACTTTACAGCTAAGTCTTAAACTTCCTTTTTTCATTGACAATCTAAATGCTGGTAGCTGTTCCACCAAAATATTAGAAAACCAGGTTTCAAAATCTCTGTTTTAAAGTACCAGAATGCCAAGTTTTCAAATACCAAAGTAACACATATTTAAAATATTCAAATACTAAGCTCCAAAATACCAAAACAACCCAGTTTCAAAATATTAGAATACCAAGTTCCAAAATACCAAAATAATTCTGCCTCAAAATACCAGAACATCAAGCTTCAAAATATCCAAGTAACCCAGGATATTCAAGATATTAAACTCTGAAGTACCCAATTGCAAAATACCAATTTTCAGGTGTCTTATGTGGGCAGGATCCCCAAACTCAAGAGAATGCCTCGATGTCACAGTGGGATCCTACCTGTGTCCCAAATCAGTCTGGGGGAATCTGTGATTTTCTCCAGGAAAGTGCCAGCACGGAAAATCCCGGAGCCTCAGGGGACACCAGGCAGTTGTCCCGTGTGGGTTCACCAGAAATGGCACCAAAATTGGCGGGAATAAACTTTTATAACTTTCTTTCTGTTGCTTCTTTTCACACAATTTGCCAAAAACCCGCTGGAGGCCTCTTTATCTGTTCCTCCACCGCTCCCAGACACGTTTATCATCCTCTGGGCATGCCTCGACATCACTTTAGCTTTTTGTTTGCCAGTTAGTCTTCAGGCTCTATTCAGCAGCTCCAGGGGAGGTGGAAATGTTTGTTCTCTATTTTATTTACCATTGGGATTCTAGGAAGAAGGTGGCCAAGGTCTGGGATCCCGATCCCAAGCAGCAGCACTCCCTATTTTACAAGTCCCTATTTCCACAAACTCCCTCCTCCACCCTGCCATGGGTTGGCTTTAGGGTCCCTCTGTTGACACCTCTGACCCTGCTGGAACTCCTCTGTGTTTCCCAGAGCTCAAGTGTGGGTGCCAAAGCCTAATTACTGCATCAGAATTAACCTGACACCTCCTTTAATGAGTGTAATTATCTGAACAGCACCAGGAGATGAGGGCTGTGTGCCAGATAGTTCAGGGAAAGCAGTCTGGCCTGAGACAGAGGCAGGGAAGTAGGTCTGGAGTCCCCCTGAGGAGCAGGTTGGAAATACCAATTTTAAAAAGTAACTTTTCTTACCTTTTCTGGGGCAAAGCTGCTGTCGGGTTCAGCAGACGGCTGCTGGTGTTTTGCACCGAGGTCACACACATCAGCCAGGCAAAAACCCAAACCACAAATGACCAAAGTGCTTTGGACCACCTGCAGAAGTCCTTGCTTTGTAACACGACTCGAACAGCTGCAGCCCCAAAATCAGAGGCACGATTTAAGGGTGGGACCAGGAGCTCCAAACTCAGATCCTGCACAGTGCTATTCCCCTTTGCCTTTCCTAATCACTGAATGTAACATGTGCCCTGGCACAAGGACTGGTAAAAGCTGCTAACTCCCAATTTTCCTTGGGATAAAGCCCCTAAATTGCTTTTTCGTAAGCTCAGCATGACACAGACAAGGATTAAGCACACATAGATAATAAGAAAATGTCAAGAACAGCAGGAAACATTTATTTTTTTCCTAAATGCAGGAGTTTCAGAGGAGCAGGGGCCAGTCTGGAGCTCTCCAAAATGACATTTCTGCTGATGCAATGGGTTCAGCAGTGCCTGGCTCGCCAGTTTTATGAATTAACAGTGTGCTCACCCAAACTGACAGGCAAAAAGGGTGGAAACCAAAAAAAAAAAATGTGCCGGACAAAGGGAAAAACTTTTTGTGCTGTACTTTCTGAACCTTTTTCCCTTTGGTACCTCTCACCAGCCTTTGCTCTCAGGATGGTGTCTCCTTGCCATCAGCAAGACAGAGCAAGGCACTGTTCCTCTTCTCCACATACACCAGTGAGTTGCTGGGCTCATTATTTACAGCCAAATCCTCTCCCTTTTTTTCCTTTCTTTTTTTTTTTCTTTTTT
>VYZP01014306.1:1904-47940 GCA_013400635.1 Hypocryptadius cinnamomeus | reverse complement strand
AAAAAAATGTATTGCTTTTATTTTTCTTTTCCTTTGAAAGAGCATAAAAAGTTGTCAAGAATTTTGAAATTTTTACTGAAATGGAAATTTTAATTTTTGACCAGCTCTCCCAGACAAAGCTAACCAAGCCTATTTCTGTTCTGTTCTCTCTTGTTCATTTTGCTCTTCTATTGTCTATGCCACTGAAATACTTGAGTGCCTTCCAGAAGTACATCAACTGACAAAACTAGCACTTGTTACATGAAAGTCTATTCTCCTTCTCTTCCCAGTGGGAAGATTATATAAGATGTTTTGTCTTAGTGAAGTTTTTGATTGATTTAAATTTTCCTCCCCATTTCCACATTTTCCCTGCTCTGTGTTTTGGTGCTGCAGTCAGTAACAGGGGCAGTTTTATGAGTTGAGAGTTTTCAAGCCCCTGATTGACTTACCCTGTGTTACACTGACCTGATATGGGAGACCCCCCCCTTCCTAAATTTGTTATACTTTTTCACCCTTTTATCGAGGTCAAAGTTATTTATGTTGCCATGCAGCTCTAAACAGTGGGATATTTTTGCTTCAGCCCTGCAGGGATGTCATGGTTCTCTCAGTGTCATTCCTGTGCAATTTGATGGGTGTGGGAAAGCTGTGGTGGAGATGGATAGGTGGCAACTGTGAAATCAGAGATTAGCAGCTGCGGAAGGATTTGGGGGTTTTGGCTTTATGTTCTTATGCTACAGTTTGTTCTTGCAGTTTATATGGGTGTTCCCCTGATCATTGCTTCATACCAGAACCTAGAACAAACAGAGCAGGGTACCTGGGAAGAGACTGCAGGGCTGAACCGCAGGAGCAAACAGGGGATCAGAAGCAGAAACAAGGTATTTCACACTGAGTAAACAAACGCCCTGCAGTCACACTGACCTCTCCCCATCTCCATGAGCAGCAAGGGAATTTCAGCTCCACTCCCTGGGAGAGCCAGTGACTGTCCTGGCACTACCACGGTGTCCACAGACACATGGCTCCAGTTTAAAAACGCAAATTGAAACATGACACATTAATTCCTTCTACTTACAGGAATCTTTAAAGATGTAAGTGCACAATTTGTCTGGGTGCTGTCATGTTCTATGACGCTGTTAGTCTCTCTGATGGAGAACTCCACATGATAACTCCACATGCTATCTTCCCTTGCTGAGTTAAACCCTGAAATTCAGTAGCAAGTGTTAGGGAAGCCTGCTGTGCTCTCTGGATTCCCACATGCTCAGCTGCAATGACATATATTTGATGTGAGAAACAAAGTTCACTCTTGGCACTGTAGGTAAGTGCTTTTTCCACTGAGTTTTGTAGAAAAAAATGCACATTCATTCTTATGAATTCTTATGCTGTAGCAGTCTGAGAACATGAAATTGTTCCCTACTTATGCTGGGCTACTGTTTTGAAAACAGTGCATGTGTTTCCATGTGGAGGATCATTGGCATGAGTGACAGGAGGGTCCACACTATTCCAGGCAGGGCTAGGGAATGGCAGGTGGGAGGATGGCAAACTGATATCCTTTCTCACCTTGGAGCACTCCTTCAGGGGCATGACAAACTCAATCAATATCCCAGTGAGATTTACATAATTCTGACAAGCAAGAGAGTCTTAAAAAATTTAAGTTATTTATTTTTAGTGAGGCAGATGATGAAGTCCTATGGGGGTTTGGGTTTTTTTTACTGCTACATGTCCCTAAATCACCCATTTAATTCAATCTCTGCTGCCTTCCAGCCACATGGCTAAAAATCTGGAAGTAAGATCGGAAACATGAGGGGGACATTTTAATTTAATAGCATGGAGGCAATATATTAATAACACATTTGCAACAGGGGAAGTGGGTCTTTCCAAGTCTCTGCAGTTTGAAAGAATTTATATAGACATTCCTGCTTAAGGAGCTGAAATTTTGCATGTTAGACATAAAGTACGGATGACTTCTATGACAACAAAGTGACTACACTTACAGCTTTCCCTGCTTAATTTACACAGCCTCGGATCCACAGCAGACAGGGACCCCAGGCTGTCAGGAGCAATAAACAGGAGGCTCCCTGAGCAGGCACACCCGTGCCCAGGTGACCTCCTCCTTAGTGTCTCAGAGCAAGGGAGATGTGATGTGAGCATCGTGGGCTGATTAAAAACAACATCCAGTGTCACATTTCTGTGCAGAGGTGCATATCAACACTTTTCCCTGATATGTTTGTGAATTTGTTAAGTTCTGTTATGCCAGAGGAAAGAGAGCTGTAGCTTTGTTTACATTCAGCCCAGAAATTCTGAACCAAACAGTGATGTTAAAAGTTGCCAGTTAGGAATTGTACATGTAACTGGCTAGTGCAGAACACTGCTTTTGTACTCATGGATTTATGAACAAAACAGGCAAAGAGAACTCACAGAACTTCTTTGGTGAGGCTACAAGGTTCTCTATTGGGCATCTGAGCCTTTGCCCCTGGCACGTCCCCTCTGCTGTTCTGTTGAGCATTGCTACTCTCAGAAAATTTCTAATTTTTCCATTAGTTATTTCCATTCTTCTGTCTCTTGAAGGGGATCTTGGGTCTTTTTGAGTCCTCTTGTCTAACACAACTACTCTGGGTCTACAGCATGATTTTCTTCCTGTCAAATGTATCTGAAATCCCTGTTTTATCTGTCACTGTAGCTCAGTATGTTCATATTACAATGAACTCTACCATTGGTCCTACTCCCTAAGCAAGGCTGTATTTCATCATTTCTCCAAGTGGTTCCCCATTCACAAGAACATCAAATTCAATTTACTTTGCATCTGCAAGGCCCTGGCCAAGACCAGACCTTCTTACTCAACTTTCACCTGGAGCTCGCCTTGTCCATTCTGCCATCACCTTCTCTTTGAGCCATTCAGCCTTGTCACTGGCAGATATGTCTCTTGCACTCTCTTCAGAAAGAATCCCACTTCTGAGCTTGTCCTTGAGGGCATCACCTCTCTGAGCTCTCACAGGGCCTGAAGAGCTGCCCCTCGTCACATTATCTGCAGTAAAGTGTTACATGACTTTTAAACTCGTTTTTGTTATAGGGGTGGCTGCACTTACATTGAAAAAATTTAGGAGTTTGCAAGACAAAATGTTTGAAAACCACCTGAAATGGTGAATTTATCTACCACATTTCTGTTTTGACAGGTATCTTCTCAATCTGCCTTTAAGAGCACACATGGCAATGCCACTCTAGGGGCAGTCTTATCTTCTTCGCTTATCGAAAGCAGTTTGGTTTGAAAGATTCCTTTGAAAACAGTCTTATCTGGCCCCTCCCTAACTCTTGCCTTCATTTTGGGGTATGTGAGGAACAAAGAAACCGTCCTGTAGTTCATACACAAGTCTCGCAAATAAGACAGTCCTTGGGGTAGCTGGATGAAAGCCTTTCACTGACAAAAGGGAACACATAATATTTACTTGTTATAGAAGAGGAAGTGAGGTCTAGTTCATACATTTTGAAACCTTTGAGTTCTTAAGAGAAAGGTTGGTAATACTGGTGTCAAACATTGCTATTTGTCTTGTTGTGTAACTCGCCTGCAGCTCAACTGCAGTTTTAAGTGTGCATTAACATGGGAGCATAAGGCTTCGCTAGGATTGTGGTGTTGCAACTCCCAGGTACTTTCTGAAAGGAAACAAGATCTTTTGCAAACGTTAGACCAATAAATATATAATAGTTGTCATTTGTATTAAGTTTCTTAACAATTTATTTGCTTCATTTGTGTGAAGCTTCCGTCTAATGACTCAAGTTAAAGATTCGGGTTTTGAAACGACTGCTGGGTGTTGGTTAGAAACCTTAAAATCTAAAATCTCACTCAGAAGGTATTTCCAGAAACAGTAATTTTCTGAGCACAGCTGAAGATGTTAAAGATGATTGTGTAATGCTATGTGTGTATTATAGGAACAGGTAAAGAAAGGCACTAAAAGGGGATTTTTTTCTTGAAATTTCCACCTATTGTCAGTGTTCATCTCTTTCTTGGCTTTTGATACAGCCCTTCAAGTATTTGAGAGTCAGATACTTGGGGCAGGCTCATGGAAATGCCAGGACAGATGGACAGATGCGCTACATGTGCTTTGGAGAGCTAAAGCACTGTTGCAAAGAGTAGCTGGAGACTATTTGTGCACAGAGAAATAAATAACTCATATTCCCAGCTCTGTAATCAAAAGCCATTCTTGGCTGGGGGAGATCCCTGCAACAACATTCTTGTCTCCCCTTGAGAGAAGGAAGCCAATGATTATTCTGTTACCCTTCATTATCATTCAATGTGGTATAAACTGCCCAGGACTTGAACTCTCAAGTGCCCAGGAGGGCCAGTACATGAATATACCTTATGTCAGCAGAGGCCATTTCAAATAATACAGATGATGACAGATTGATGTTGGTAGCTCATTAGGCAAAGCACTGACCGAGACATCAAATTCCTTTCAGCAAGAATATGGCTGGAGTGTTTGCTGTTGTGCATTAAAGGAGAGACACATTTTTCTTCTTTGATTTCTCTTGCTTCCTGCTTCCCATGTTTGCATCAGACAGTGCCAGCTATCAGATCTGTCATCATGTTTGACTTTCCTAATGTGAACAGCTGTGCCAGAAGAATCAAGGTGTAAAGCTAAACCCAATCTGCAGATATAGTATATATAATATATTTCAACAAAAGACCTGTGTTCACAAGCCTCCTGTGGCACACAGATTTTAATATAACACTTGGCTTCTAGCTTGTCCAGATCCAACAGGACAATCTTCCCACCCGTACCTGAACAGATAGAGAACAGATTTCTGAAACAGTGTAAGGTGTATTCAGATTCCTGTCTCCTTGATATACTAACTCCTGCTCTTGTGAATTATGCTTTCACACTTTTGGGGCAGGCCTTAACCTGCATGGTTAAGCTGGTAGCCTTCTGCCTTTTCCTGAAGAAGATGGGGAGAAGTTTCCCAAGCAATAAACGCTGCCACAGTTCTCTACCTACATGTCACAGTCCAATAGAGGAAGCCAGGTGACTTCTGCTGCCATCACACTCCCCCAGTGATCTGTCTGTGGAGGAAAGAGGCAGAGAAGAGAGGTAGGTCCAGGATTCAACGAGGGAAAGAATCTCCAGTCCATATTTGGTCCTTGGGCCCAGACAGAATAAAATACTTCTTAGTCTGTGGCCTAAGTGAGGGCAAACATACCTGAGGCTATCTAGTCACTGTTGTGTCAGTGCCAGAGAAGAGGAGTCCACAGCTGCTGAGAGGAGCCATAGAGAAGAGATGGACACCAGAGGAAGAAATCAAAGCAAGGAGAGGAGGAGAGGAGTATTCAGCAATTGAAAAGGGTGAGGATGGCTGCTGACACACCTGAGGCTCTGTTGGCTCCTGCTGCATGTGGCAGCTCATCAGCAACTGCTGATACCAGGCAGCTGATCCAGCACCATGGCACAGCACTCTGCAGTCACAGAGTTCTGGGACTTTGTGTGCACTCGGTGATCTTACAGGGTAATTCATCCCCACAGTGCTTTTCCATATCCAAAGTGATTTTACAAACTGTATCCCTCGGAGGTAGGAAGAGACAAACATTGCATTTATACAAAATACAGCATTGGAATAAACATCACTACCAGTCTAGTGTGCAAATGTCTCAGAGGGATCTGATTGCCATGGTACAAAAATGATGTTTTAAAGTGAATGTGTGTTTTTTCCCTGTTTATTTTAGCCTGCTCTGCTCTTAGGTCCTTGTCTTTCAGGTGTGGTCTAAGGTGTATCCATAGAGTAAATTGCAAGAGTTGTGATGAACTGCTTTAAATAGAACTGGGTTTAAATAAAGTCAATGAGAAATGACATTATGGGGCAGAAGTCTGTCAGACATTTCCCACAACTCAGTGTAGGGCTAGACTGACATGAAGGGATTAGCATTATGTCTAATGTTGCTAGTCTGATGATTTACATACCTTTTATTGATTTTGTTTGAATTAAGTTTGTAACTGTTGCTTTGGTCTTAATTTATATAACCAGTGCCCAAATGCACTGTTTTCCTAGTAATTCTTGCATTACAGAGAGCTACATGCAATGACAGTAACTGTGCCTGGCAGTCTACCATCTGGGTACATGCTAATAAAATAATCATCTGCATAATTTTGGAAGTCATTGCAGATACTGGGGGGGAAATTTATTGGGTTTGAGATGAAAATTGCAGGCAGCCTGGTAGAATAATAATGATACAAATAATTTCCCCTAAAATCCTGGAATGGTCTCTGTTGGGATTTGTTTTACATGCATCATGAAGCTGCCTATGCTAACTTTGCTTTGATATGAAAGGTAAATAGAGGGTGAATGATTAAATAATTTCTATTCAGTTTTGTTGAAAAGAAAATTTAAGTCAGTAAGAAATGGACAATTTCTCTGCTATATTATGACAATAATGAGGAAGGAAAACCCTTTTTTCTTGCATCTCTAAGTAATAAACTAATAGGGATTACAGATCTTGGTCACAATTGGGTTCCACTGCTAGGATAAATATGTGTTTGTCAGTAAAAGACAGTTTGCCCTGTAAGGAATATATGCCCTTTGCTTCTTCTGCATTCTGAAATCAACTGCAACTCACCCCAAAGATGCCCCCGAATAAATCCAGAAAAAGTAATAATTCAATAAGAAGTATGTCTTTGTGAAAAGAAACACATGGTTCCAACAGATCAGCACTGTATTCAGGAGTAAATTCCCTTATTCCAGTCCAAAGGCCCTTTCTGCAGTTGGAGCTGAACACAAAACATCTTATTTGGGGGCAGGAATAATTTCTGAAATAGCTATTTCCATGTCTAGTTCCCACTCTGTCCCCATCCAGTTTATATTTACCAGAGACAGTGGAGAAGGTGCAACAGTGCCCGTGGAAAAAACACAGGAGCAATGAGCCAGACTGGTTGGTATCTTGGGTAGAGCAGGGAGGTGGAGTGGAGATCTTTGGATATTTATGACCTTGGATGCCACAAATTGAAACCTCTCAGCAACTGAAGCCCGTGAAAGGAATGATGGGAGGGAAAGATAGGAAAGCCCACTAAATTCCACTGAAACTAATCAGATTAGAAGAGCCAGCATGTAAAGTTTTGTAGATATTTAAAAAACCATTGCTGGCCTATCCCTTCAGACTAAGGACAATGTGGGATACTTAGCACTGAAGTTTGTACTCAGGCTTTTGGGTAATTGAGATTCGAATGGAAAGCTTGAGCTGGGAAACCAGTTTAGCCAACTTTTTTTTACAGAATGGAAAATATACCAAGAGCAAAAGAGACAACAAGATGGTATTAAACGGACTTGCAGAGTACTACGGGACGCTTATGGAAGAAGATAGGAAGAGATGAACAGGCTTTCTTAGAGCAGAAGTTCAAATTTGCTGTGTTACAAAGGTCAAAGAAACTGAATCTGAAATAAGAGCATGTTTTTGAAGATAAGCTATTGGGGCAGAAGAACCCAAGCCTAAAAGCAAAAAATGCTTCAGAGTAGCTAGAAACCAGTGGAGGTGCTGTGCATGGGCTTAAGAACATTTTACCTGCTGTCAAACTGTCTTAATGCTTAAAATTTTTGGCATTCAGAAAACTGTGGAAAACGAGCACAAGTGGCCTGTCCAACAGAGGCATATTCTGGATGCAGGGGTTTGTACCTTCAGCAAGATGCTGAACATGCTGGCAGAAAATGAAGGAGCTGGTGCTACTAACAGGTTTTAATCACGATGCTCAGGGACTGCCCCTGCCAACTGTTTTCAGGCACGGCTCCGTGCCTGCAGTCCAAACGCCAGGATCCTTGCCTGATGCCTCCCAACGGCAGCAGACTCGGGGCAGTCTGGCAGATGTCCATCAGAGGAACTCAACCACACCTGTGGCACCGTGACAGGTCGGGGGAACAGGGCAGGCGTGGAGGATGGAGCAGGCTCAGTTCCCATGGCTGTCCCGATGGCACGGTTGACGTTACGGGTCGCCGGTGCAGGTGCTAACCGCCCCGGAAAGGGGAGGTGCCATTCCCTGCTCCTGGCCACAGGCTCTCACCCTGCTCTGACATTGCTCCTTCATTCACCCAACCATGCAGTGCGGTGATGCAGGGAGTTCTGCCATCTGAAGATGAATCATTCATTGTGGTGAGGTTGGTTCTTTGGCAGATTAACTCCAAGACTGGGTCAACACAGATCCTGCGAGTGGCTGTGCAGCCACGTGGGAAACAACAGAAGCCAGAGGAGAACCTGGATCATCTAACCAGTCGAGTCACTGAATCATAAAACTTTTGGAAGGGATCTCTGGAGATCATTTGGGCAAACTGCTGACACAAAGCAAGACTATCACCGGCATTACAGCGGTGGTTGGAGGCACCAGCAGTTTCAGCTTCAGTTTCTGTGCGTGTGAAACAGGGGTGACACCACTCTGGGGAAGCTGAATACCTGTTTGGTGAAGCATCTGGAGATCAACAGGTGACCAGCACTGCCTTAGCTTGAAGGACATACAAGACTACTCAAAGCTGCTGGCAGTCAAGGATAAGAATTCTGTTTTTCCTGACCTTTGTATGAGGCTTGTGGATTCATGTTTAGGCACAAGAATGCTGAATTTGTTCAAGTACAACATTTCTAAGCACAGCTTGTAGAAAAAAATACAACCATATTGGTACATATGCCATTGAAGAGGAGATGATACAGCCCTAAATATTCATCCGTTTCCCAGTAGATTTAAAACAAGTGACTGCCTAGAAGCTGTTCCTGATGTGATACTGGCTGTCATATTTGTTTACCTAAACTGAATGATGTCAGAATAGAGAGACCTTCTTTGCTCCTTTATAGTAGCTTCCATATTTCAGACTGGATCAGGTATAAACATTTCCTTCAAAGAAAATATTTACTTTTCATCAGAAGTTTACATAACATGTTCTCCAAAGGAACAAACACTGTATTTCAGCATAGTTTGAAACATGGGAGATGGAAAATAAGTTAATGAACAACATTTAAGTCAACACCAAACCACTTTCTTTCTCTAGTAAATACCCAGACCATCACACTGTGATGCAATAAGGAGAAGTTCACGGTCAGTCTCTTTTAACTCACTCTTTATTATATTTTTGGAACCTCATGCAAAAATTCTACACTGGCCAGATCAGTTAACTTAGAGGGTTAACTTCAGGCAGGGATAAATAATGCATATATATATACTTTAAGGTGAGCCTGATCTCACTGGAGAAGTCCAAGGGAGAATTATATAAAAATATTATAAATAAATGAGAATGAGTGGAGAAAGCCTTAGAATTCTCTCTAGTGGAAGGAAGCACCTGGTGATAGGTACTGTGGGATTCTTTTTCAAAAAATTACTGCCTGGCTGGCAAGACAAGAGAAATGGGAGAAGGAGTAAGAAATACCAAATTTTGTGACCTCACCCATGGCAGGGCTCTTGCCTGCAAACGTGTGTTGGGGAAGGAACAGAGCTTGGTTTCCTTTCTGGGAATGGGGATCTCCCCAAAACAAGCCCACGCTGTGTGGGTTCAGTACTGGAGACTGCTGGCCTGTGTGAGGATGCTGCAGCAGCTGAGCAGACCCAAGGCTGGGCATGAGTTAAACAGAGGAGTGAGTCTTGCAAAGAGCTACCTCTCTGCAGACATGCATGAGGAGTTTGTGGTTCATCCAAGAGACAATCCCAGTCCATTTAAACCTGATGACAATTGTACATAACCATTTTGCATCTTTTCATTTTATGACTATCTGTAGCCTTGTTCCAAACATAACAGGAATTAGCAACAAACTGCTTACCACATCCATAAAAAGCCATTGGCAGAGATGGAAGAGAGAAAATGTCACTGCAAAATCTGTATTTGCACAGCAAAATCTGTCCACTTTTATGGAGGGAAATGGGCATGAGGACAAGGCACTTTTTGTACTAGAGCCCTTTCAGACTGGGCATGAGAAATGAGCAAGCAGAACCTGAGGCTTGTGATTGGAGAACAGCAAATAAAAAATGCCCGATATTTCCAAGCAATAACAACAGGGTTGCTCAACTTGTAACAGTGGCATGTAAGACTTATGAATAGACTTCGGAGGGAAGAATAATAGGAGAGGAAGGATAGGAGGGACAGAGAGAGGAAAGTGGAATAAAATGTAGCAATCTTTTACTAATGCTGGGTCATGTCACACTACTATTTTTAAGATAATCAATTTTCATAGTCAGGAAAAATGTGGTGGATCTCCTAGGGTTTACTATCTGATAGCTGCTATATGGGGAATTACTAAAGATGTTACTTACATGTTACAATTCTGCTGGCTAAAGTGGAGACACAAAAATATGTACTATAAATAGGAAACATATCAGCTTGGAGGAAAACTGATAGTGATGTTTCCCAGATATCTTAGGTTAGTCTTAAAATGTATCCTGCTTTACTATATTGGTTCATGTCCTCAGCACACAGGTGGGGAACTGTTATGCAAATTGTTGGTAGCATTTGGAGGACACAGGTTAGTAAAGGAGGATCAGGATATGCTACACAAAGGGCCAGGTGACCTCCAGAAGTGGAGTAATAGAAATGGAATGAAACGTAACAAGGGAAAGAAGAGAAAAGCAGAGCCATGTATCTGGGAACATTGTGCTGTAAACTCTTCAATAGTATAAAAGAGAGGACAGGAAAAAGTGGGAATTTAGCCTGATTTCAGGATGATTGGACTGTTAGCATGTAGCATCTGGAAAAGAATTTCAGTGTCTGATGGTGAGGAGCAGCAGGACAGGGAGGTGTGAATGCCTTTGCCCAGGGAACTGGTAGAACATCTGCAGTGCCATACCCCTGTCTGGCACCCTGCTCAGGAACAGCCTTCTGTGGAGATGGGTGTAGGAAAAGGTTTCCAAGGTGAGCAGAGTCCCTTACACGGCAGCAGACATGGGAAGAGTAGCTCTTTTATTCTTGGAAATTCAAGACTAAGGGGAGGTAAGAGCAAATAAGGCGTTTTTTGTTTTTAACAGTACAGTCTGTCAGTCATTATCAGTCACTAAACACTGGACAGATTAAACAGTCTGTTTGTCTGAAACAGAGAGGTTCACCCAAGCTTCCACTTGCTATTGTGCTTTCCCTTCCTGCATCGTGCAGTGATCTGGCAGCCCCAGGCACGTGCCAGTGCCTGCAGACCCAGCAATGGCCCTCCTTAGAGTAGAGACAGCCTAATCAGGTCCATCTCAAAAATAAAGGAGAAATTGCAGAGGTGAGGAATGGTAATGTGGAGATAATTCCATCTCCCCTGTGTGGGAAGTCGGTGTGCACTGACTGCAGAACTATCAGACATTTGTCTACATAGCCTTTAAAAAGGAGAGTTGGAGGATGCTGATAAAATAGCTAAATCTTGAGATTCAGTGCAAAGGTTTGTTTGAGATCTGCCATCACAGGTGGATAAAGCAAATGGATGTAAAGTCATGTGAATGTGGATGCAGCCTCTCTGGCAAGGCAGTATTACTTTGGAGTGCCATTAGGACACATATTTAAGTCAAATGGCGTGAGGTTGGAGGGGGAAGCCGGGTTGCAGTCCCCATTATGCAGACCCGAACCTGGAGGGACTCTACCCGAGTCGCTGAGGTTTTACCAGCTGGCTGCCAGCCCAGTTTGGTTCACTTGACCAACTGTCTTTTCACCTTTGCTCGCAAACAGCAGCAGATAAAAGTTGGCCTTGTCTGTGCTCTTCTGGGTGACTTAATCCCCAGCACAGGCTTACTTATCAGACCTCTGTACACAAGGCAGAGTTAATTGGCTCTGATCCACCCGAGTAGAGGTCCCTGGAGCTATGCTGATTTTTACCAGAATATGTTCTGACTTAGCCATTTGATTTCCTTATGTAAAAGAGCCAGTTGGATTTTTCAGTGAGCTTAAATTAGTGATCAAAGATAAATCTTCCCCATTTCATGAGCTGGAAATATATTTATTGTGTGAGCGCTTGCTGGGGAGATGACAAAATTGTTCCCAAGCCATGGGCATGTATTTATTCCACCTCCCCTGCTCTCTAACACCAGACTGTGTTTTGGCTGTAACAATGTGTATCCACCTGTGAGTTCCTGAGCGTTGATGTCACAACCCCTGCCTAAGTGGCCTCTGTTTTTATTCATCTTGCCTTACAAGACAAATAAAGGCTCTCGGAGGATGAACAAGCAGAAGCTCGAGGCGCAGCGGGGCGGCGGCGGGTGCAGTGCGCGCCTGCCAACAGCGGGTGGCGCTGCTGCACCTCCGTGCCGCCGCCGGCCGCGGGGGCTCGGGGAGGGCTCGGGGAGGGCTCGGGGGGCTCGGGGGGGTTCGAGTCCGAACGCTGAAAATCTCCGCAGCCAAAGGCTGGGCAGCATCATCTCCTCCCCATCACAGCGTGCTTAGCAGCCCAGTCACGGCCCCGTGTCAGTCCGTTGAGCTTTGCCGAGTTCTCAGCTGAAAAACGACCTCGGAGGAGAGTGGCAGGAAGCATAGCGGTTGTTGTGAGACTTTGTGAATTTTAAATCTGTTTTCAGGAGTTCATAAAAAATTCTCTCTGGCCTGTACTGGGGAAGCACTCTGAAAATTATTGCAAAGATATGAAAGGCCAAGGTGCAAAACTTGAGATCAGCAGCATAGATTTTTACTCCTTTTTTAAACCTTTTTTCTTACCCTACTGATGTCTCTGTTCTTTATCTTAATTATCTCTGAAGGAAATCCTATTCTTTCCTCCCTTTCTATACAAGATCCTGCAAATGTCATTAAGTCACATTGTTTCATTGCACTGGGGAGCCCAGGGAGCATTTCTATCATCCTTATGCATGTGATTAACACAGATTTTTGTAATGGGAAGCAGTTCACCTGGACCGGTTTCCATGGTGCTGCTAAGCTGGAAGCATGGGATCTGGCACTCATTTGCTAAAAGCTGATGAGAAGTTGAAAGAAAATTTTCCCTTTGACCTTTCTTGGCAGAGGTCACTAGTGCTAATCAATATCCTTATTGGATTTCAAGCATTCAGGGACTCTTCTTAGACATACCCCCTGAAATTGCCATGAGGACCGATTACAGGGAGACAATCAGATTTGCAATATGGCAATTCCTTTCAGCAACCACGGAAAGGTCAATCAAATACTTGCAGGCCATTATGAACCACTGGACTCCTCTTCTTTAGTGATGAGGTGAGCTATGTTTTGGTTTGAAGGCAGTATTGTACAGTTAATGTACAGCACAAATAGAGAGAGATGAAGACCTTAAAGAGCTGGTTTAGTTTTGACCAGGGATGGTTTACTAAGACTGTCCCTGCCTTTCAGGAATGGCTTTATGACAGATTCATTCTTTCATCCTGTTTTATAAGTTTTAGAGTAACCTTCCACTATTCATTGGAATGTCTGGGAAATTAAAAATCCACTTCTCTCTATTGTGGCAGTGATAGCAACAGAATGCACGTTTTGTTTACCTGTCTACCACTGTTTACAGCTGTCTAATACAGCTTGGCACAGTGAAGAGGTGCACAACTTATGTGCACAATAATTGGCAAAGATGTAGTAAAAGTCCATTTGCCAATGCCTGGTAACTGACATTTTCATCATATTTTTGTATTGCTCTTGTTAAGCATTAGTTCCTAATCAATACTTACATCCAGGTACCACTTACTAAAAATATTAGCAATTAAAATCAAAGCTAACAATCAATCCAGATCCCAGCAAATCAGTGAAAGCTTCCTGTAGGTTGTAGGTATAGCCTGACCAAAAGCACTGAAATCAGTGCAAGGATCCTTATCCAGTTTAGTGGATGAACAGAGTCAGGGTCTTTCTTCTCTCATGCACAGCCTCACCTTTACACTCAGAGCACGTCTGTGCATACACAGAGCTACAGAAGACAGATCCCTGAAACCTGTTCAAAAACATTTTTGAGGTTAGGACTCATCTTCAAGGAGTTTTGCTTCATCCTAGAACAGTCAAAATTAATAAACTTTTTGTGTAAGTACATACACCAGGTTTCACTTTAGAAGTATTGGTCAAATACAAGTGCACTTCATTAGGAATTTAGGGGATTTTTTCCCAGATAGATGTGAAATAAATAATGTGAATATTCTCACTTCTAGACAGGCAAAGCATATTTAAGAAATGGTTAAAAATACCCGTGAGAGAGCTAGCAATCAACACTCTTTTTACTAGTTTTGTTTTGTATTCTTTTCTGACTAGTATGTTCATGACCAGCTGTTTTTAGAGCTAGTAAAAATTCTCAAGCTCATATTAGGAAGGTTTTCAGTTACATGATCTGTAGCTACAGTTGTTAGAATACTTGGCACGGCCTTTAAAAATGAGAAAATTGTTTTTGTTGAGTAAAGCACCAAAGCTCTGAAATAATATTTCACTGGACTTACAGAAAATGTGTTTGAACTTTGCTTTTAATGCCCAAGTGACAGGCAATTTGGTAGGCAGGGAGTTTCCAAATGTGACTTAAAGCGATGTCCATTTAATCTGTGTGAACATTAGAAATTTCTGTGCATTTATGAGGGAAGAACTTGTACCAAATCAACCTTGACCAATATTTCTTTGTCCACACTAGTGTGCTATCTCGTCTCACCCAGGGTTGCCTCAGCAGTGATGGCGAAATGCTGCAGCAAGGGCGTCTCCTGTCCCTGCTGCTCACCTTAAATGGGGAAACTGCCCAAGTGGAGTTAAATCCTAGCCAGTTTTCTCTTAACTGTGCACAGCGTAATAATGTTTCTTGTTTTCTGGGCAGAAAATACCTATCTTGTCTCCCATCAGTCTCTGCCTGGCAGCTTGTACAAACCTCTATTACAGAAGCAAGCACAGTAAGAAGCATATTTGGACTACACTGATAGAGAAACTGGGGCTTATAATGGTGCAGTGGTTTGTTGCCCTCTCAGATTACTTCAGACTCCACAGGGAAAATAAATTCTGAGAGTAAAAGGAATGTGTGAAATTCAGAAGGGTTACAGGAAAAACTAGCCTGCCACTCTCAGAGCAGCAAAACTAATGAAATAAGGCCGGATGATTGGATTTACCACTAAGATTTATTAGGCAGGATCATTTCAAGATTCATGAAACGAGGTGAAGGGCACAAATGCCAGTATTGCCTGTAGCTCTACCCCCAGGTGCCCATGGGGAAAGAAGGTCTTGTGGGAGCACTGAGCTGAGCCAGCCTGCTTCCTCCCTTTCATACCAGTGTTTGTGCCAAACAGGGAAAATGCTACATCCTGTTCCCAGCTCCTGTGACATGGCAGGGAACAGGGCACAGCTACTGGCCCCACATTGGCCAGGTCAGGAAAGAAACTCTGACCCTGTACCAGCAGTGTGGTGAGGGAGCAGCCCTGCAGACACACTTTTCATGGCAGATGAGAAGAGCTTAGTAGCCCTTCTCAAATGTCCTGTGATTAATTCCCAGCCCTAGTATTTACTCCTTGAAAATAATTCCTGGCTATATGCTGTAGTCACTGTCTCCATACAAAAATTCAGAAAATAAAGTTACAGAGCCAAAACAGATCAGCCTAAGTAGTGTCAAAGAATCCGAATGATGGGTTTTATTCTTACGGTAGAAGTGGCCATTGCTTTGGATATGAGTGGATGGAGGATGCAAAATCCATAAGGAAATCAAATATTCAACTTCACATTCAGGACATCATTCTGTTCCTCCTCTCAACAAATATGACAACTTAAAGGATCGAGGAAGTTAAATATCCATGGGGCTGGTTGAGATTTTGTTGTGGTTGTGTGATGAGAAATAGGGCATATTCCTGCTTTTTTTGAACTGAGAGTCAGATGGAGTGTAACTAACATTTGCCATGGTACCACTAGTGAAGTTAAATACACTGGAGTGGAACTGGAGGGGAATTGGGAGGAATAATTTGGTCCTACAGCCATGACTTATGGACTGGAAGCAGGACAGTCTGGAGATGTGACAGTTCCCTGACAATTACTTTTGTCCTGCCACAGACAGTTGTAACAATTACACTTACACTTAATTACTGCATTTAGACTGTGGTAGGCTAAAGCACTCCATAGGATATGAGGTGTTAAGAAGCAGAATGCATTTTAAATTTAGAAAATCCCCATGAGAAATATCCTTATTTCACACTTATTATTAGCAAAGCCAGCTTTGCAGTAAAAATCTTTCGTTCCAGGACTGGAACCAGTGTCTTCAGCAAGAAGCAGTTGTACAGAAATCTCTCGTATGGGGACATCGATGTTCCATCTGCTCTGAAAATCTAGGAGCTGCTGAGTCATCTCCCATCTCATGTGTATTTGACATAATTTTTAAAGGTTATCAATACCGGGGCACTGAGTGCTTAACAGAGAGGGGTTTTTATCTTATTTCATTTTCCATGAGCCAGAAAGTAAATACCTGCCTGATCCTGCTACTGTTAAATTCAATGACTAAAGTCCTTGTTTGTTCCAATGGTAAAGCATTTAATGTTGCAAACTTAAATAATTGAAATAAGTGACCCATAGTGATAGAAGGCACACATCCAACAGGCAGAAGGTCATTTTCTTCTTAAGCTCTTTATAGGTGTGAATTAAGATGCCTATGAAAAATGCTTTACCATTTCTTCCAGATTCACCCACGTAGCAAAATACACACAGAGCAAGCAGAATTTATTGGGGAAGGACTGGAGCAAAAAATTATAAATAACATTGTGCAGCCCCCAGTCTTGGCTGAGACTGTCAGCACCCAGCAGTTTCTGTGGTGCTGCTTATGGGCTGGGATTTTTGGTATGCTGTGTTCACTGCACACCTTGTGTGTTGGTTTCCTTTGAAAATTTAGGTACTTGTTTTCCTGCCTAATTGGAAGCAGAACTCATTTGAAAATGTATTCGCTTTCCCTCCAGGGATGGTGCTGTACCAAAATACAGTGTATGCTTTGGCTTAATTTAATAAGTCATAATCTCTTCTCATATTTTATTACGTCTTAGTGCGAGGTGATTTTTTCCAGAGATGACTCAAAATAATACAAAAGAAAAAGCTTGTCTCGTGAACAAAACATGAATTATAGCTGATAAAATCAAGATAGTTTGAAGGCTTGCCAGCACAAAGAATAAACTCCCTCAGATTCCTAACTTACAGAGTAATGTTAGCAACACCAAATTTCCCGAGTAATTTTGAAGTCTAAAGGAACCTTAAGAACAGTCTAAGGACATCAATAGAAAGGAAAAAAATTCTGTTAATGCAGAAAATTGCTGCAAAATGAGGAAAAGAACAAGGTAATTTCTGCTGTTCTGATGAAGACTCACAGCTTGCAGTGCTCTTGGACACACTTAACCCGTGCTTTTTGGATATGGATGTTGTTATGCTCATTGGGAACTGCCATCTCAAGAAAGTATGTAATGCTGCCTGTGGAAATGTCAGCATAAGCAGAATGAGGTGTTCACTTGGTTTTCTGAGCTGCCTGCACAGGGGTATTGTGTTGAGGCTCTGTACACTGCACTATCTCACAGCTCCTTGCCAGGTGCTGTTCAAGATGAGAGCTTTGGCTCTAAAGCCATTTATGGGTGGAACACAGCACTGCTGGCTCGGGCTGAGAGCTTTGGCAGAGGGTGTAAACTCAGCAAGCAGCACAACTGGGCACTCAGAGATTTACACTCTGAGTCCCACAGGATTTGGGAGTCTGGTGGAGCTGTTTATTTCAATCTCGAGGAGCATCTTCCAGTCAGACCTTTCTACCAAAGGAAGTGGAACATCAAAGAAAGAATATATTGGATTTTTTAATATATTGAACTCACTTTTAATAAAACAAATAAATTCATAAAAATTCATTCTATAAAATGTGTAGAAGAGCCTCTCTTTGTCCTCATTACTTTCTATTCTTGCAGAATGCAAGAAATGAACTGATTTCAGTGGAGACTATATCTCATGAGCTGAAATCAGCCCTGGTTCAGTAAAGAATAAAAGAATGTATGTAAGCACTTTTACATTAAGGCTTTGGATGTAGGTAGAGTTGTGACTAAAGTGAAACTTATCTTTGTTAAACACTTTTAGGCGTGAAAGAGGCAATCACACAAAGTGTGTGAAGCTCTCTGTCTCTTCAGGATGTCTCACACGGGAACTTTTCTCTCAGTGCACATGATGTACAGGATTGGTATTTTTAGAATGACAAAAGACTGTTCTTTCTTCATCAGATCATTCACTTTTCTGGATGCCTTGGACCAGAGTTTTCAGAAGGTTTCCACTGCCTCTGGATCTCTGCACAGTTTGAGAGATTTATAATGACTGTGCTGCTCTGCCTCGTGCTTTAGAGAGACGTTCTTGAACATTCCCCCAATCTGATCTCTGTTGGTGCTTTTGGGCCTCTCCAAAATTATAATTCTCAGAAATTAGACCCCTTAAGCCACTGGCAATATATTTAAATGTCTGAAGATCATATTCCAGACTTCTTTTGTAGCCTTGGGCAAGTTGCTTAACCTCTCTGTAAGCCTCAGTTTCCTCACCTGGAAAGCAGGGAGAATATGTAATCGTGCTGTGCCACTTAATTCAGGAATGTGAGCAGGAAGAGCTCTGGACTCCTGGGGCCAGAATGCAATTACATTACCAAACATTACTAGTACTAGTATTAGTATTAAATAACAATACATATTTATTCTAAATATACCTTTGTTCTACTTCATGCAGTATAATCTAAAAGACCATTCACATTACAGAGAGACATGCCCTGTGTGGCATGGCTCAAGTCTGAGCTTCGTGAAAATTTTGCCATTGGCTTGTGTGGAGCCAGAATTTCATTTCATGGTCAATCTCAAACCTGTATAAATCAGTGCAAAGACAAGACTTCTATACTGTGAAAGTGTGAGTGGTCCTTCATTATTATAAGTACTACAGAAACTTTTTCTTTTAGGCATAATATACATTTAAAAGGAAAAAAACCCTAACTATGCATTTCAAATCAGTTAAATATTGCTGGCATTAAATATACTTTAGTCTTATGAATAATTTGGAAAGACTATTTCAGAGAAAGATTAATCAAGTTTCAGAAATATCCCAGAGTCAATGATACTCATTGCAACTGCTGTCTGAAAATCAGTATGTGCTTTCTGAAATCTTCAGAGGACTGGTCCCTACCCTAAAGAATCCAAAATATAAGACTGGAAAGAGAAATCCCTGAAATAAAATAATAACCTCTCAGTGTTTTTCAGATGCTGGAATTGAAATTGGTCAAAGTTGATGGCAGTCTACTAATATCTCTCTTATTCTTTAGGATTTTGTTAAAAATGAAGACTGCAACACAAAACAGATTGAGAGGGTACAAAATCTGAGATGAGGAATCAGTTCCCCATTGACACATTTTTTGCCTGAGGAGTACATAGCCTCAATTTGAGTCAGACTTTTCAATTCTCCTTGTATAAGTGTAAGAGTGGGTATTTTAAATGCATGCATCATACTGAAAGGATGGTGGAATTGATGCTTTCTAGTTCAAGGTCTACTGCTGCAAACATTTTCTGCTTTATTAGCTGTTTGCAGGCTGTGATCTCTCAGTGCTCAGTGAGAGTACTCTTGGGTGCCAAGATTTGCAGGGTTCAGGCCAGAACAGAATGTAAGATTAGGCTCTGAACTGGTACAAGTGGACTGACTGCAGGGGTGTATGTAGATGGTAGCAAAACTACACTTGTGGCTCCCACTTAATCACCTCCTGATGTCACTTGGAGTTTTCACTTTCAGTCTGTTGCTGCAGCATGTTGGTCTAATAAATCACTTGTTTTACACCATATGCACCATGTGGATCTCTGCTGCTCTTAGCTCACTAACAGTTAATATCTGTGAGCCATACTCACTCTGTCATGGAGAAACTCTTTATCAGCCTGGCAACTTGTGAACTCCTTAGCATTTGATCTGATGCAGACAGAGCTCCTGATTAAATCAATAGCTGCATTGATTGAGTAACAACCTGAGGGACTGGGCCCTGGACTGGGCTGGCACAGCCAAGCGATGAATTCAGTGATTGAAATGTTTTCAGTAGAGCTAGGAGCTGTCCCCTAAGACAGGAGATTTTCTGCAGACTAGAGATTTTGGATGTCATCATATGAACTCTGATATATGGACAACTCATCCCTAAATCAATCTTTTCATGGTATAAACATGGCTCTCAAAGTTCTCAGGGTGACTGAACTCCCAAGAAGAGCCTGAAGGTGCTGCCTTTTGTGCTTCTCCAGCTGTGCTCTCCATGAGGCAGAACAGGGGCTCCCTGCAGTGCAGAAAGTGCAGCTCACTGGCTCCACTCCTCCTTGGAGTGGCTGAACAGCAGCACCTCAGAGCTACCCTGGGCTGTGCTGCCACAGTCATCTCAGCCTTTTCCTCTCCCAGACATGAGGAAAGGCAGCTCTAATTGCTGCAGCTCTCCAAATCTTCTCAATGCCTCTGTGACACTTTCACCTTCCAGTCTTTCAGAAGTAATCCTGAAAGTGGGCACTGCCAACTGAGGAAAAACAATGTGTTAATCTCCACAGGCACCTAAGGGGCAAACCAGGCTTGGAGCACTTCAGTAGCTGGGCTTCATGAGCTCTCTGCTTCGTGCCAGTGTGACCAACCTCTGGAGACCTCACGGATTCATTGCTCACCTTGGTTAACCAGCTTACCCAGCAGCATGACCGGGGTCAGTTACACTCACTAAACTCCTGACCTTGCATAAAGCCTCACTGATCCCCTCAGCAGGACAACATCCTTTTGCAATACTGATAAAAGGCCTGGTTCTGTGCACCTTTGCACAGTTTGTCATTGACTTATTCTTGACTAACACCAACATTAGGAAAACACAGCAAAGATTTCTGAAATGTTTACATGGAATATTATTTTGATGAGGTATTTTGCTGTTTGGTTTTTTAATTGATACTAACTGATCAATACTTTTTCATGGCACAGTGAGGATCAAAGCCAGAAATAGCATCTACTTATCAGTGCTCTTTTGTAGTGGAAAACACCATAATTTGCTTCAAAATACATTTTATCTATAGGATAACTAAAGCTTTGTCTGTGTGGGAAAAATACAGTGGATTAAGCTGATGCATAAATTTAAGATTGGGTGAAAATTCTTCTTCTGGTGTATGAGAGGTTTGTCAGAGTTTAGCTTCAAATGAAGGTCAGAGAGACAGCATATTTTTCTATCACGAGAAACACAAACACAAAAAAACCACCCCAAAAACGCCCAAACCAAAGCCAAACAAAAACTAAACTTTAATTAATTGTGTTGTGTCTGTTTAGCATGCCAAAATTTTGACCTGGTGTGTGGGCCACAGGAGGTGTTCTTAGGTAGGTGCTCATAAAAGCTTTGTTTTCCCCTGTGGGACCTTTCTTACCAGGTGATTCAGGTGATACCATGATAAGCCAGGATCAGATATCCATCTCTGAATCCAATCCTGCTAAAAAAAGGGGTTATTATCTCCCAGTCTTTCCTCCTCTCCCAGCTGTTTGTCGGTGTCTTCCTGCCAGATGTTATCACATCCTCAGACTGTTTGCAGAAATGTTCAGAAGAGGCTCCTTAAGTTGCTTCTGACAAAATCCTCTCAGTTAGCAAAGAGCTATTACTTAAACCATTTTAAGTAAACCTGTCTTGTTTTGATTGATAGGATTGGGAATGCTTAAAAGATCATCCCCTAAGAGGATGTGTCCTGCCTGCCTGCTGATCTGGTGGCAGGGCAGTGAGGTACCTCGAGACAGTAACCACTCATGAGTTTTTGGTCAATTCCTCTGTCCAACATCCCCCAGGAGCCCCTGAGCCAGTGGTGGTGGCCTGGGTCTCCTGGGCTCTGTTCCTGGCTGAGTGCTGACCCAGTACAGAGTCTTAAGCACATCAACCATTTATGCTTCAGTTTCTGCATCACGGCATAATCATCCTCCCAGCAGGAGCACTGTGAGAGTTAATTGTAGAGTGATTTGATCCCCTTGGTGCTGAGTTACAGGTGACTGCTGCTACTTCTGCCTTTCATAAGAATTAACTTTTTTTTTCTCTCTCTGATGTCTTCAGTAAATTAAAAGCCAAATTTGTGTTCACAACTGGAAACTGTGCTCCACTTTGAAGAAGTTGTTTATTCTGATGATTCACTATCAGGAATGTTGCTATGTTAAGTGGCCCAGCAAGGAATCCTCCCTCTCAGCCCTCATCAGAACAAGCACACAATTCCCAGGAACAATGCATCAAACTATTTAGCTGTCCACAGAGAGGACTAAAATCTGCTCTCTGGGTGCCCCTCACATCCAGTTCAACTTTGTGTTGCTGGGTAAGGTTAGTATGAGTGCATTCTTGTGTGTCTTCAATTAAAACTCACATCAGCTTCTCAGGGAGTCCAACACTCAGTGGAGTGCACAGCAGCACACCCAGCATGTCAGTGAGAACAGCAGGAGGGAAGAGTCCCCTTCCAATATTAACACAAGTTAGGAACACCTTTTCTCCTCACAGAGACAGGCACATAAAGCCATGTGCTGTAATGCCATATGAATCTAAAGCTAGAGCTCTGCAGTATGAAATATTTCTCAGCAATGCCAGCTTGAGGAATTCCCATCTCTGGCTCATTCCAGTGACAGCATGGTCCCTCAGGTGATCATCTCTCCTGGCAGCACAGCCCAGTGCAGAGGTGATAATAAAATCAGGGGTCATTTCACTACTGAAGAGCACAGAACATGTCACTACACCTGAAAGTGCCTGCTAAGGTGGTGCATGGCTGGGTTGCTCCTCAATTTGGCTGTTGCTCCTCCTAAAACCAGTCCAGCTTTGTAGAGCAGTATGGCATGTATGTGGATATATATATATAACCCATAATATGGTCTGAGCATCTCTTCTAGTGGAATAGCTGGGGTCAGGAGTGTGGCGTATGTGGCTGGAAGAATTGAGCCCTTAAAATTAATATTAAAAACTATTCCTTGGTGATGGCAAAGGGTCAAGTGTGCAAAGTGAGTGATTTTGTAAAACTGCTATTGCCCAGGAGTCAAAAAGCTATTTTCTAGCAAGTATCCTTCCAGAAAATTCTCACTCTTCAAATTATTATAAGATGCTTTCAGCTCTCCCAAGATGATATGATGGATGGTGAGAAAAGCAAATGAAACATACTGAGTTTAAGCTGGTTTACTGAGTTTAAGCTGGTTTACTGCTTAACTGTATCCTCTACTGGGTTTACTGTTTTTTTTATTTTAAGCTGCAAAAGGGTTATTACCATCTTAAAGTTGGGAGCTCCAGTCTCCAAATCCTTATAACGTCATGCAAAAGCAAATGGGACAGTGAACTGGCAGACACTGTCATACCTTACCTGCTGGAAGCTCACTAAAATCCTGCCTGTGAAGGCACAGAACCAAATCCCATCGTCACCCGAGGCTGAGACCGTGTGACCATGGCAGCTTCTGGGTGGAGCTTTGTCCACATCAGCAGCACAGTTAAGGGCCAGCCCTTACCTCCTCTGTATTCCAAGGACATCTCTTCCTCTTGTGCCTGCCTGAGCAGTCACAGTATGACAGCACCTGTCATGACTGAAATCTTTAAGAGGAAATACGGAAATAGTGCAGGGAAGTTGGGAGATTGGATTTCCCAGAGAAGCTTGACCCAATTCATTTCCCCAGGGGTGGGTTGGGATTGCAGGAATATCTCCTGTCAGCCTCCTGCAAACAGGGACCATCCACCCTGGTCCTTGGGGGCCTCTCTCCTTTCCTCCCTTCCTCCCTCCCTCCCTTGTCTCCACCACACCAGGGCTCCCTTGGAGCAGCGTTGCCAGACATCTGTTAGCTGCTGCTGCCTCTGATCACCTCTCTGCTTACCACACACTGAGCCCCAGGAGCAGCTCACCCTCTCCCCAGTGACATTCATTAACTGCTCCTTCTTCCTCTCTCCGTGGCCACTGCTGCCTTTGGATGGGTTTGTGATGGCACCAGGGTTCCTCCTTCCCCAGCAGCCCACTGCCAGGGGACAGGACCTGGGGCAGGGAGGGCAGTGTGAGAAGCCTTTCCCCCTCCTGCTCTGCTGCCAGGGTATAGTCCAGGCTGCTCATCTGTTTTTCTGGGACATTTCTGCTTGCTCCCTACAAAGGCTCATTTTCTCTGGCTGATTTCAGAAGCAGTGGGAGATGCCGATGCGAAGCCAGTGCTGTAAAAGCACACTGAAACCTAGCTTAGACTTGGAGCCTGGCCTAGCCAGATCAGCAGTAAAATTTTCAAAAGGAGAAAGGAAAAAAGCTATTTCCCATCACAGGAGCAGTGGGGTGTTTTCCATGGGAACAATGATGTTCTGGTTAAGTTCTAAGAACTTTTCTAATTATTAGGCCAAACCAATGAGAAAGCTGATGTCAGCAGGAAGAGCTGATGGGAGGAATTATAATTGTGTCTGGGGCCATATGAAAGCATTATACCATGTCTTGCTCCAGACTTTGCATGAGTCATTTTCCTCCTGGTCAGGACTGTGTATTGAAGTGCAGACTGGCAGTTGTCTGGATCTTTCCTTGTGCCAAAACTGCTGTGAAGTTGGTTTTTTTTGTTGTTGTTGTTGTTTTTTTCCAGTGCCACTGTGAGAAGTACCATCAATAGAATTTCTTTTCTGTGGAGGCAGCATCAAGCAAAGCATCACACTGTGTGGGGCAGTAATTGCAACACTTGCTGCTGATTTATTGTCAGCAACTTCTCTTGTGGAGAGAGTGCTTCCTCAGTTCCATCCATAAAACTCCAGTGGTTTCAGGAGGAATTATGGCTGCTTGCCACTTCTGAGTATCTGCCTCTGAGCACTTAGGTCTTTAACTGCATGTAGATTTTCTGTAGAAGCCTTTTTGCAGCAGAGACTTACTTTTAGACACCACAGTGCAGGACTCTTCCCAAATTATACTGTTGTTTTCATCTGTAAAGCTGAGATACCAGTTTTGCCTCTCCCTTGATTAGAAGGCATTTTTAAAAGTAGATCCACCAAGTGATCTACCTCTCTCCTCTCCTTTCACACATCCCAGCTCCTCTTGGTGTCACTGGACAATTACCTATTGTTTCCAGATAGAGCTGGATTGAACTTCAGGATCCTCTAAGGAGACAGTCATCAATTTATTGATGCTGTCAACAGGTGAAATGGGCTACAAGACAGTGTAAATCTAAATTTTGTAGGACGCAACAAAGAAAGCGGTTTTGTCATAGAAAATGGGCAAAGCCTGAAAATAATCCCACAGTTGTGCCAAGCACTTCCTGCTACAGTCTTCAGAGGAAAAACCATCAGCCACCTCATGCTCTGTGCCTTTCATGTCCTTGTGATGAGTTAAGCCACAGCAGCTTTGATGCCTTCACTCACAAATCTGTAGGACCTGCTGAATCCTTGTGCAGTCTTTCCAGGCCATAATCTCTAAGTTTTAGTTGTATATCAGGCCTACTTAAATGTTCATGCACTGAGAATATGCAAAGGCTTCTGTCACAGCAGCAGAGCTCTGCAGAGCTCCCCTTCCTCAAACCCCTCCTAGGCAGCTCTGGGAGAGGCTTGACTTTTCAGCCACTGTTGGTGTAAGTGTGTGCTCTGAAGGGTCTGTGCTCAGCCCTGGTGTGGGGGCTCTGTTCACAGTGGAGCACAGATTTTCCTGGACTCAGACACAGGGATACTCAGAACTTTTCTGTTTAGGCATGCAAGGATATGTTCTTGCACAGAATAGACCTGCTTTGCACAGAATTTTAAAGCACAATTGCTTTAGCAGCACAAAAATAGAGGAGTCTCAAAAGTAAAAAAAAAAAAGAAAAAAAAAAAGGTCCCTGACAAAATATCTCTATTTTCTACCTCTGTTTCTTTACCACCATGGGCATTATTCAGATCATTATTCAGATAATTGTAAGTTGATCGGGTTTTCTTTGCAGTTCATCTTACAACTTTTGAGACCTGAAATCTGTTCCCAGCTCTGCCTTTTTGCTGATGGGATGGGCCTGCTGAAAAAACATTTCCTTCTTCTGTCCCATCTTCTACTTCAAACCTTGTGTATTTTGATGAAAGTATTTTTCTATATCCCAAGGACTGATATATCTTGATTTATGTATTTGTTTTTGATGCATTTCTCTGCTGCAAAGAGCAGCCCTCTGCACAAGGGCTGGAAGAAGTGAGTTTTCCTGCTTGATCTTATCTTCTTCCTCCAGATAAGCTTCTTTCCATCAGTCTTCAATGTTTTCTGATGCAAATTTGTAAAACTGGAATTAAAATTCATCCTGCTGCAGTATGTGGTGGTTTCCCTCCTGACAGTTTTCCGAGTGAGAGCAGCAAGTGTGAAGGTGTTGAAAAGCAGCCTGCAGTGCTCCATGTCAGCTGTAGCTCCCGAGCAGGAAACGCTGCTGTACCAAGATCAAAAACTGCTATTAGCACGGTGTCCAGGGCAATGCTGCCTATTCTTCTTGTTCTCTTAAAGAACATGCTATTTTCTTGCTTCATTGCTCCATCTGTAGCACACTGGCAGTGGTAATTGTTATTATTGTTATTAAGGGAGAGCCTATCATGCTTTTCAGTGGAAAATTGGATTCTCGACAAGATCGTTTTGCTTGAAGTTTAGTCTTTGGTGGGAAATTTTCACTTTTTTTATTAAAAATCATTCAAAGAATATATTTTTTGCCTGGAACTTTTATAAAGTATTTCTTCAGTGCAATGTTGTTAATTTTTATGGGAGATGGGGACAGATGTGTTTATATTTTCTGTCTGTTTTTATGGCTCACTGTTATAGCACTGACTCTTGTGGCTCCTCAGAAAACCATTTAAGTGCCAAAGAATGAACAGAGGGCCAGTATCTACTTCACAGTTTTATCAGGACAAATCCATGCTAGCACCACTGAAAGAAAGGAAGTTTCCTTGTATATCTGTCAGTCTATCCACAGGCCTGCTTGACTGGCTGAGCGCTCGGGGCAGAAGCTCCCTAGTGCAGACATGGCTTATATTGGCAGAATAATAATAATCTTTTGCCAATCTGCTTCAAACTAGTTTCCCATACTGCATGAACTATGCCTGGAAGAAAACTTGTTTCTGCTGACACTGCTGTTCTCAGAAGAAGAAAAATATCCAGCTTCTCATCAAGACAGTCATTTGACTGGAGCCGTGATGTGCAGGCAAGGACTCAGAGGCTGTACCTGGTCCTGACTGTCACCTGGCTCATCCTGCAAGGGGCTTTCTGCTCTTGTTGCTTCCCTGGAGTAAAAATAACACCACTCCCCACCTCCTTGACTTGGGTCAAAACTGTAAAGGTGCAGGGAGATTTGGTAGTAAAGCAAATCCCCCTCCCAGGCAGTGACTTTCACATGAAGGGCTGGGCTCATGGCGTGACCTGCCAGCAGAACAAGGTCCTGTCTGCCTGGTGATAAAGCCACAAAGCCCTGGAGGCACTCCTGGCACCTCCTGAAGTGCAATCTAAGGTGCATGTCAGCACTGATTAAATGGAAGCTTTATAGAAGGCGGTTTGGACCTTGATTATTTTAGAAGCACCAGCAGTCAGGGAGCTGGATCACTTGAGCTGTCAGCTGGGTGATTTAGTGCAACTCCTAGAGGGAATAATGAAGGTTGTGATAAACTGCAGTGTAAGAAGCCGGTAAATAACTTTAATGGAAGAACTGTATTTGGAAACACTGAATAATGGCAACTAATGTCACAGATCTTATGGAAAGGTGCTTTCCAGAGTTATATCTTTAAATGGTCATAGTGGGTCTAAACTGGTCTTTGGTAACTCAGTGGAAATCAATAGAATTACTTCAAGGTTGATTTAAGAAAAGAAAACATCATCAATAATGTTACATATTTATTGATAACGTGAAACAATTAACTGCTTTGGAGAGGAGGAGTAAATGTGTTTATGTTAATGCTGATTTATTACTTTATTACTTCTATAACACAAAACAAGACTTCCAAACCACAGCATCCATTTCTTTTTAATCTTGACCTATTTATCAGTTCTTTTTATCATGAAGCCCACACAAATGAGGAGAGGCATTTATTATGTTCTTTTTATTTCACAATGCATAATTCAAATCTGAAAAAAACTGTTTTCTAGCATAAATACACATTTAATTTTAACCCTTTAAAATTATTTAATTTTCTATATGTTATTTTAAGAACTGGTCACATTTTGGTCTTCATTTTTATTGTTTTTAAATTCAGAAAACTCTCTAAATTAATGTCCAGTGGAAAATTAGATCTCATGTTCTGGTTGTAGACAGAATTCAATCAATAAATTCTAAGTAAAAATTATACATGAGATTCTCTTTATGCTTTCATGAGCCAAATTTCTTTGTTACTCCAGCAAAATTTGCAGAGTAAATAACTGAAGTCACTCTGCAATACTATTTTCTTTCAGAGTGCTATCCCATAGATGCTGGATGCTGGACAGGTGCTTGTATTGACTGCAAATTAGAATTTGGCTTCATCACACCTGAAGCATCCATACACATGGAGAGAACTTTCCAAAAATCTGTCTGCACAGTCACAGGGATCTTTTCTGTGCTTGTGTGCACTTTTGGGAGAGCAGGCAGCTGACATTTTACTGCCTTGGGGCCTGTCCTGACTGGGTGCACAACTGTGCCACGGTGATGGATGATGGAGGATCAGGTGTGTGCTGAGCCTCAGACCCAATCCTGCTCCAGCTGGTGCCCAGGTCAGCTCTGGCTGCAGAGGGTGGGCTCCTGGCTGCTGCAGGCAGCAGGGGCTCCTGAGGACAAGTCAGTGGCTGTGATCTCTGCTTGGTCTCTGGCCACTCATTTTGTCCATCAGCTCTGTAAATCCTCTGCAGCTCTTGTTATTTGAGTCCTCATTACTGACCAGCCTGAACTTACCACCAGTGGCAGGTCTTGTTCTGCCTGCACACGCTGGCTTCCAGCCCCTGGGCAGCTCTCGGGGCTCTGGTGCTTCGCATGATGACCCCAGAGATTTATGTGCAGCTGGGCCCTTGCATTTCCCATGAGCTCTTGTCTCCCTTTGCAGTGTGTGTGGCACAGCGGAATGTGCCCCCACAAAAGGGGTTGGAGGCACTGGGGACTCCAAGAGCATTATGACAGAAGTACAATTTGGAATAGACAGAAGCCTTTTTAACTATGACCGGTGAGAGAACACTTGGACAGCATCTCCCCCTCTGCTCCTCCTCCCTCCAAGTGGTTGCAGAGATCCAGCCTATATACTGGTTCAGAAAATAACAAACCAGGTGAAGAAAACAGTCATTTAGGGTAACAAAGGCAGGGAGCCATCCCTGGGAGGGAGGGACTCCTTAAAAACCTTAACTGCCACGATTCTGAGAATGAATCAAAGTAGATAATGAGACCTTATGGAGAGCTGGCTCTCGGTGGAGCCCATAGGAGTGGCACACTCAGTATTATCTTGCCTCAGAAGTGGGGAGCTGGGAACAATCACAGGCTGTTAAGCCAAAGAGAGCATTCTTCTAGTTAGGATAAACTTAGCCAACCCTCTCAGATCTTAAAAATAATAATTTTACCACCACAGAGGTAATATGAGGTGAGCATTGTCTTTTTTTCAGGTTGCAGTGAATCAGCAGTAAGGGTTGAAATGCCTTCACTGTTCTCCCTGCAAAGAAGAAATTTAAAGACCAGAATTATTAGAAGTGTCAGGAAACGTGAAGAGCAGCAGGGAGCTGCTATGGCTGTAAAGTGGCATAAGGAGAATCTGAGGGATGCTAGGAGGGTGGGAAAAACTGCAATGCTTCTCCTCTGGCTTTTGAATTTCTGGATGACAGCTGAAGTTTGGGAGCATGATGGTCAGTTTTGTGGCCCCTCACTGCAGCTCTGTGGGTTTGACTTTCATGTCCTGGGCAGCTTCTGATTGACCAGAGTAATTTATGATAAACAACAGTCAGTAATGATAAAAATGTTGTTTTCTGCAAATAGACAGTATCACTGGAAAACAGCCTTGGTGAACTTTTGTTTAGGACCAGTCAGGGATCCCTATGATTTTTGTTTTTCCTTTCATTATTTTTCCCCTCTTAGAAGTCCTAATTTTTCAAAATTGAAATTGTTAATGAACCAGGATTTTCTCTAGCTCAGCCAAAGCATGGAACTGCTTTTTCAGAATGTGTATGACAGTATTTTTTGACATTTTTTACCTGAAACCTTATCATTTTAATTTTGATTGAAGTCACTTTCTACTTCAAAGTTTTAAGTTAATTGACATCAGAAGATTTAAATGAATAAAATTAAAATAGAAACAAAATGTTTAAAGATTACAACAAAACACTCTGAGTGACCTAACCTGAACATTTTGTTTGGCTTTCAGTTTGCAAAATTTCTAGACTTTCCTGATTTGACTGCACCACAGGAGCAAAGCATTGACAAACCAGGATTCTTTGACTGGTGCAGGTTCTTCCTGCCCTGCAACAACCACATAAAATTGTGACATAGCAAAGTCATCCCTGAGCAATAGGACTTTTGGTGGCACCCACAGTGTATTCCGACATTTCCAACAATTTTGTGAAGTAGCAAGTTTTCCCTCTATTCTCTCTATTCCTGCCTTTTGGAAGGAATACTACTGAAAACAATTTATTTGGATGAAATTAGCAAAAGGCTTTTCATAGGTGCATGAATGGATCCAGGTAGCAGCATATGTAGCATATATAATGTAAATGAGAATATGAGAGAATAAGAGCAGGTCAGAAAATCAGCAATTGAAGTCTTATCATTCAGTCAGTTTAGTTGCTCCTTTCTAGGAACCAGCTGTTCCCAGTCCCCTCTGCCTTTCCATAATGCTGTGTTGAGCTAGCCCCATCCCTGACCAGCCAGGGTTTTCTGAGATCCCATCTCAGCACCAGGTGAGGGCACTGCCCCTCACGGGCAGAGGCAGAAGGTTTTGCTCCTGTGGGTACAGCCCTGCAAAGTGTGAGTGCAATGCTCTAGTGCTGCTCAAACCAGCACAGGTGTACTTGCCAGCCCCAGAAAACCTGTACACAGGTAAAGTAATGCAGTTATGCACTGCTCTGGGTTATGCTGTCATTCTGTATCAAGACAAATTAGTGTACTCGGAAGCAATCAGAAGTAATTACTCTTTAAGAAACAATAGGCATCACTCTGTGGCTTCTGCCTGACAGCTAAAGGACTTGGCTTCCTGTGAAAAACCCATACAGCTTAATCTTCTTGTGTCAGATCATATTTCCTTGTCTTCTCTTGGTAAATGTTTACATTGCTGCAGTAAAAGGGGCACTGCATGATCTCAGCTAACAGGGGACTGTGTGTTCAGAGATAGTAATGGGAGCTGCATCTCTCTGCTATCACGAGATGAGTGCACAGAAGGTTTGCAGGTACAAAATAGCACCTCTGCAGGGGCTTGAGTGGTCCCATTCTCAGGAGTAAATCCTCATTCCATGAAGTCAGTTCCTACTGTTAGATAAACTGCCTCTGTGGCACAACAATGATGGAGAATAAAATGATAGGAAGTGAGCACAGAGACCTGGCTGCTCTTTTGCTCTTCAGGGAAGACACTCAATGACATTCCAGCTGATCCATTTTAGGAGTGTAGATACACACACTGAACCCTGGTTTTGCCCCCCCTACTGCTGCATTCCAATCACCACTTGTCATTTTTAAGTGTTTCTTTAAAGACTGAACCCTTCTCAAAGATTCCAGTGGCATCTTTGAAATCTGATAGAAATCTAAAGTCAATGTGTGTGCCAGTCAATGACTTTGATTTACATTCTCCAGGAGGAACTGTAGGATCCATCTCAGTGAAGATGAAGTGAAAGAATGGCAGACTGAGACCTGAGTGAGCTCCATACCTATAGGGATAAGGAAGAATGACTTTTTCTTACATAGTAACAAAGAGCAATTCTAAATTTCAGATCCTGACAAAGGCTGTCATCATTCCTGCTGCCCTTAGATACTTATTTCAACTTTTTGCAACTTACCTTTGCAGTAGCTGGTGGGTAAAGAAAGCTAAGTAACACTAAAGTGAGTTTGTGGTTAACTCAGTTATGCAGTGTGTAGGAAATCTGGATTCAGCTCCGGGCTTTGTTTTGGATGTGCTGTGTAATTGAATACACAGGGTCTGTTCACCTCAGTTCTCCTTCCATCAGCTAAAACTGAGAATATTTTCAGACCATCAGAAAGTGATTTTGAAGAGATATTCACTGGTGAGAGATTAAAATAGACATAGGCCAGTAAATACTATTCTTTAACTGGGTTTTACTCTTTCTGTGAGAATTAACAGTGAGACAGGACTTTTAGGGACAGCTTCTTTCTTAAGAACAAAATTTAGTTGACCTTCATTAGTCTTTTACAAGATACTACAACTCTCAGCAGACTTTCCCATGCTAGATTTCTCCATCAAGAGGGTGGTGTATCACTGGAAGAGGTCACCAAAAGTGGTTGTGAAATTTCCATCTTTATATATTTTTAAGAGACTGTGGGGCCAAGCCGTGGATGACCTGATCTGGTGTTGGCAGCACTCCTGCTTTGAGTGGGAGGCTGGACTGCAGATCTCCAGAGGTCTCCTCCAACTAGCATTTCTGTGACTCTGTGAATCTAATTAGCTTCGTCCTACATGGAAATATCAAAGTTATTTTAGGAAATATCTGTATCTTTGTGCAGTGGAAGCAAAGAAGATAAGTGTTTGTTATCCTTTATTACTAGGATTGAGCAAGTATTCTACCAAAGGCAAACTCTTGAATAGCCCTGCTTTCTGGCTCTCTCAAAGCAAAACTAAAGACAGATATTAGATTAGATTAGATATGTTATCCATTTTTCAAATTAATTTTTCTATTATATCAGTTGGTTATGCATCTTACGTAATAATTTATTTGACAACACCATCCTGGTATCACTTCTGTACAATAATACTAAACCAAAAAATCGTCAAGCATTAACTCTACAAACATATTGCAAACTGCAGCTTAAGTATGTCAGTGTCTTATGAGGATACTTGAGGCTGAAATATCTTCCCTACCTACAGACTTTTCAAACTAATACATATATGCTCTACAGAGTTAACAGCTGCTGCTATTCCACTAATGGGAAGTATCTCTTCTCTCTTATATTCCAAATAAATCATTATTCACTTCTTTCTGTCTTATGTTCAAGGTCCAAATAGTCCCATCTCTGTAATAGAAACCAGCAGAACTTAATGAGTTCTCTCTACTCAGAGTGACTTGTGTGTACTCTCCTCTAGCTATTAATGCTAAAAGCTCTCACATAAAGAAGAAGAACTGTAGTGTAGTAACAACATGAGGCTCTCATTTTATATTTTTCTGTTTACTACTTATTACTATTTCACGTACATGAACTGATATAAAAAGAGTATGCATGCATATTTACAAGGATGCACAATGCAATGAATTCTGCATCGTTCTATTAATGGGCTTTTGAATCTGGTTTTTTTTGGTGGAGCAGAATTGTTGCATTTAAGTGTCATTTGGTCCTTATGCATGTATGAAAAAAGTCTGAATGACACATGCCAGGAATTAGGGAAATGAAAGATACAAAAAGTCAAGGCACTGAGTGGATGTTGGGCCTTGATTTCCTCCTGTCATCTTACTGGTATCTTACATGCATATTGAATACCTAAATTCTCCATTCCTGCAGTTTTTGTCCTGAGAAAAAGTGTAGTAAGTGCACTAAATAATAATTATTTTCCTTCAATGCACATTAATAATTTAAGTGTCCCTTTTAAGCACCAGAGGTTTGGCTTGTTACTCCGTGTGTGTGCGTGCTGGGAGAAGAGGGTAGGAAGAGAAGCGATGACAGCACTGTTTTGGCTGGGACTTGGGGAGCTCCAGAGATGAGCTGTGCAAGCTGCCCCAGGTGCAGCCAGGGGCAGGGGCACACGTGGGCAGTGAGTGCCACAAGAGAGCACACTGTGACTGGACTGTGGGGTCTCCATCTCCTACAGCCACCATCATTGAGGGACTGGGGAGGACACTGTTTGCCCACATGGCAGAAGACCAAGCAGAAGTACCAAATCAGAGTGGGCTCTGTTCTTCTGGCTTGGATTTCTTTTTTTTTTTTTTTTTAAGGTGAATTCAATGGACTGATCCTAGTTTCAAGAGGTAACGTCAGTGAAGGGTACTGTGCCTGCCAGAGCTGCCTGGACTGACTCTGGAGTGGTATCTGAACACAGACACTTATGTCACTCTCCCTCTTCTTAGGGGTCCTTGCACTGTGCTTTTTGCCATTATGTCCAAAGAGTGTGGATGCAGGGATGTAGCAAACAGCTGCCTTGTGTCACTCGCCGTCTGGTTCTGTGCCTGGGCTGGGAGCAGTGCAGGGTTTCAGTGGAGAATGTCTGTCTAAATCTGTGCTCTGCTCTGTGTTTACATTGGAAAAGGAAAGATCAAAGCATGTGCATGGAGTTGAAAATGGAGACTGTGTAATTAGGGACCCCCTCTCGTTCCGAGTCACATGTACATGTACTGACATGCATGAGATCCTCCTGGCCTCACCACTGCCCGTCCTGGGCCAGCAGACAGCTCTGAATCGAGCTGTTCCTTGCCATGGCCATCAGAGGTCAGGGCTGCCTTCCAAGGGAAGTGGCTTAACCTTATCTGTGACTAATCTGTTGTCTGCAGCGAGGAGCGACCCAAGACCAGGTGATGATAATGGCCCTGTGGAGTCAGAACAAAGCCCTGCCCAGCCTGGTGTCCTGTCTCAGTCTGCAGTGCTGGAAGTGTAAGAAAACAGCATAAGATGGTACTGGAGAGGACTCAATTTTCTGATGTCTTTCCAGCTTCTGGTGCTCAATGTGGAGGCACTTGCTGAGCTCCAGGCTGTATCTGAATTGCAGTATGTAGTGGCTGTTAGATTCCCATGAATTTATCTAATTTTTTGAATGCACTTATTCCTTTGGACTCTACATCAATGAACATCCACATTCAACTACCAACTGTGTAAAAAGTGTTTCCTTTTTATTATAAGAAGAGCAATTACTCCATTTGCTTTCTCCATCCCACTCCATGCTGAATACCTCAATCACATCCAAGTTCAGCTATTGTTTGTCAAGCAAACAAGTCCTTGTGTATGAAGTATCTTCTGCTACAGAAGCCATTTGGTACCTCTGTTCTTGTTTTTCTCCTCCCTCTAATGTACCTTTTTGAGATTGCACAAACAGAACTGCAGGCAGTGCTCAAGACATGGGCACACTGGGGAATGACAAAATTGCAGAATAATGTTTTCCATTTTGTTGCCTCTTCCTTTCCCATTTGTCCTTAGCAGTGTGTGAGTTATCAAGTCGCTCTGTTGTTAGAAGGGCCTACAGGGAGAGCCTCGCAGACTCCTTCTGGAGGAAGGATGTGGATAACAGGACATGATTTATCTGTTTAATTTATGTTGGACTGCTTGATTTTGCAAAATTAACTTCCTCCCTGAAGAAAGATGTCAGATGAAATTTTCAGTTGAAAGGTGCAAGGGGAGAGTGAGAGATTAGTGTTCAGAGCAGGGCAAAGTCGTGTTCTTTGATCCTTCTGCACACTTACTGCTCCTCTCCACTGTGTGTCTTGCCTATAGGACACAGTTTGGGAGCAGGACTGGGGGACATATCCAAAAACTGCCAACCAGAGTGTTTCCCTTGGATCAGACCCTATCGAAGCAGTTATGTCCTTGGCTTTTCACATGCAAAAGAAGCACTTTATTAAAAGAAACAAGATACTTCCCAGAGTCTGACAGCTTGCATTTTAACTATCACCCCTAACAAGGGACCTTAAAACTGACCCCAAGACTTAATTTAACCATTACAATTCCATTAGTCTAATTTGTCATGAAACGTCTTTAACTAATTACCTGCATTTGTAAGTTAGTCCACATGTCATGAGATAAGAAGTCAAGCATAGTCATAGGTCACTGCTCTGGGCTGCCATCACATAACACAGACCCCAGATGAAAGGGAATTCAGAGTTGATAGGAGGAATCCAAATGACAGCTACTCAGCCAGTACAAGGCAGACATGGCTGTAATGTAAAAATTGGACCATTGTCTTAGAAGTGGTGTTTTGGAAAAGATGGGGCATGCCCTCATTAGCAGAATAATGTCTAGGAAGACTGAGCATTCCTCGTAAGCATTTGTCTTGAAGGTGGTAATTTGATAAATACAGGTCCCCACTAAAACCATTTGCTAAATTTGGCAGACAACAGTATTAAATATTTATGACTGAATTTAGAGCTGTCCCTTTTCAAAGAGACCTGATTATATCCTGAATGGCACTTTAAAAAGCTCATTTGGGAACTTTTGTTGGTTTCCTCAAACAACAAATGTTGAAACAGAGGAAAAGACCAATTAGGAGTCTGATTAAAGGTTGCTCAAGCCTTTCACTGAATAGTTTGGATTTGGCTCCCTATTACTTGTTGGAAATCTGCCCATGAATTTATAGTGGGAGCTACAACATGCTGTGTGCCACAAACACCTCTCTCTCTCAGATTTAGGCAACTGTAAACTTCCCCTCATTTCTCTTGTTCCAGTGCCTGTGACATTCCCCCTGAGACTAGATGAGGAGAAGGATATGGTACGTGATTAATGCAGGACGAAGCATTCAAAAAATTCTCTCATTCTTGTTCCCGTTTCCTTCCTCACTGAGCGGAGGTGCAGAGGGAGGTCGCCGAGAGTGATTCCTCCCATCAATACAGAGTGTCACCATCACACTTTTGGCTGCTGGTGCTGGGTGTGAGGGGTAATTAAATCCCTTCCTCCCCCCCAGCTCCTGTCCCTTCGCTGTTCCTTACAGACAGCAAACACCGCTGAATTCCTCACTTCCATCACTCATTGGATCAATACAAAGGGCCGGCAAGGACACAGTTATACTGGTCAGGCCAGCCCTACCTTTGTACTCCCTAAGTACAGGCTCTGTCCAAGCCATAAATCACAGCTACTCTAAATTATAGAGGCTGCCAACACATCAGAGGCCTGGAGTGGGAGCTCCCTGTGATCACAGCAGGGAGGGGAGGATAAGGAAGGCCCTGACCAAGCTGTCTATTCCGTACTCAGGAGCTTTATTCTGACAGCAAGGAAGAGGGCCTGGGAGCCTCTGTGCTCCTCTTGCCTGCCCCAGTGGCTCAGCAGTGTTCTGGGGTTACCTGCTGTCCTCAGGAAAAATCGAAATCCTCCTTCTAAAGGCCATAAGGCAGTCACTGGGATTAGGAAGAAACTTCCTTTGCTGGCATATTACTGCAGACTTTATACTTGCACGTACTCTTTTTTGCATCCCTGTGGAGAGAGAGGACTGACTCATTGATTTGCATCTTCCTCTTACCAGCACTGGGAGTGCTCAGTCCTCTATGAGGGGAGGAAGGGCAGCACCCCGCTGTCCCCAGCTCCTGCCACACAGCCACACCATGGCACTTCTTTCTTTCCTATGTGGAAGTTCACCTGCTATTTTCTACCAATATTCTTCCAAATCTTTTAAGATAAATGAATCTTCAGATGTCCAAATCTTTAGCCTGTCTGAAACCAGCATAAAATATCTACCAGTCTGCAATGAAAAATCACAGACAATCCATCCTTTCGATCTCTTGCTTTTATCCTAAGCTGATAAGGGAGGCCCTCCTGTGCTTGTCAGCTTTGCATTCTTGGTGTGTGCAGCATAGCTGAGGATTGCAGATTAAAGGTGAAGAGTTGAACAGGGAAAAAATGCAGGAACGAAGCAGCTGTTTAATGAGATAGAGGGACTTTCCTCTTGAAAACTGCTTATCCGTATCCTGTCTCTTGGTAATTACAGAGTATTTTCTTTATGGGGAATGCTAGCACTGTTTTCCTGGTTTAATATATTTTACCCACTTGCATGATCATCTTTTCACTTTGGTAGGTGAAACCATTCTTTATTAAATTGTGAATGTCAACAGCATTGTTTTAAGCTGCTTAGTTCTGTCCTGTGCATCTTTTGTCTTATAGTCAGAACAAAGTTCAAGTGTGCTCAGGAGTTAAAGCTCAATCTGTAACTAAGTTTGAGCCCTTGCAGTTCCAGATTTGGAAACTCCTTTCCACCCAAGTGTGTCTCAATCTGTAACAGAGCAAGCAAAGTTACTAATCCAGATATTGTTGAATTGACTTTCGGTGACTGGAAGTGCTGTGCTGATAGCTAGAACCAAACATTTGAAAGACAAGCTCTGGCAGCTGTTTTAGACTGCTCATGTCACCATCTGTCTTTCTGCTAGAAATATTTTAATTTTGGAAAACTCCTCCCTGTGCCTTGCTCTGTTTTTCAGGTAGACCATTTACCCTTTACCTCCTGGTGTCCCTAAGGATCTCAGGTGCTTCATCACTGGTCCTGGTGCATTCACTGGTGCTGTAATTTGCTGGGATTCATCTCTAAAAAGAGATCTAAGAATTCATCGTTACAAAATCTGCATAAGCTTACAGGGGCCAGAGCAGCTAATAAAGATCACTGGGAAATGACTAATGCAGATGTGCAATCACTGTACCTACCACTGTCTTTGCTGGTCTCTGGAGAGGTGCTGGGAGAGCACAACAGCCACCGGTGGAGAAAAACAAGAGAAGAGAAAGGATTCATCTGCCAGGAAGAGATGCAGTCATGACTCTGGCTTGGTGTGATAAACAGCATGTGCTGTTCAGAGATCTGGCTGTGCACAGGCCACATTCCCCTGATCTCTCTCCAGCCTGGGGATCCTTCTGCTGTGGTTGATGTGAACAAGTCTCATTCTTTGTATCACCTCCATTGCAAATGAGGGTGGGAAATGGGAACATTTCAGGGTTGGAAGGAGTGATCTGGGATTCCTCAGATACCAGAAGTTCCTGATCTTTTTTTGTATAGATAATGTCAATGTTTATATATGTAAAAGTGATAACAGGGAGGTTGGAGAAATGGTGGGATTTTGAGTTGGGATTGGGGGGGTTGCTGTGAGGTGGGGGCTTCTGAAATGGCAGAGACTTGTGATCATAGTCTGGAGAAGATGGATGCCTTGGCTTGAAGTGCATCGCCACAGTCTGGAGCAGGAAATCATACTGGGTTTGAGATGTGGAACAGAAGAGAGAAAATTTGCCTCACAAGCTCACAAGGGATTGAAGGAATTTATTTTAGGGACTTGAAGGATTGAAGTAACTCATTTCACATGACTTTTCCTCCTCTATCCCATGCTCATGACTGCATGCAACAGTCATTTTTGCTGATGGAAAAGTGGTCACTGTATTTTCTGTCCCACTGTCATCTCCTTGTCTCTTTACTTGTCCATACAGTATCATATACCCTATGGCATCATATAATTAAAATAGATGATTATGCAGATGTAACTGGATCCCTAATGAAACTTAGCACATGGACATAACACCACAGGCAACTTTTAACTGATTATGCAGCTATAAAGAAGCTTCTTCTTTTTAAAATTAAAAACAGCTTAACTTTTTTCCCTTCTTTTTTAATGCTAACAACTTAACATTTTCTTCTCCAGGTAAGCTCTGAAATTGAAGAGAGAGAGTAGAATACCTTATGGAAGTGAAGGCTGTAGGTTTATGGGGTTAGAAATCTCTGAAAAGCACAAAAATATTTCCTCCCATTTGCAACACCCCTCCCCCTGCACGCAGAATGCAGCCCCTGTATGCATTTGGTTTCCAGATCTGTGATTCCCACCCTCCTTTTTATAAGCTGTGAATTTTTTCCCTTTCAAAGCACAGATTTTACCCCCCTCCCATGCCCCCAGGGAAGCTTTTGTCCTGTGAGTGCCCTAGGTTTTTAAAGAATGTGGAAACTCCTTGGTTTATTCTGTTTCTGTACTGCTACCTCCAGTTCCTGATTCCTGTTCCTCTGTGGCCTCTGCTAACGCAGAGTCTGTCCCGAATGGGGATTTTCTCTGCAGTTCCAGTGAAATGTGGCTGTGTGCAAAGGCACTGCAGCCTTCTAGCCAGCATTCTTTTCTTGTTATTTAGTAGAGAAGAGGTATCACTTTTTCCCCCTCTCCATCATCAGCCTGATTTTATTACAATCACATAATGCCAACACTGTTCATGTTTCCTCATCCCAAGACTTGGTGGATCCATTCAAACACCGTGTTAATCCCCTTCTATTCTCAGTAGCACCTTTATGATGGTATTGCCTTTCCAAGCTACAGTTGATCTTGCAAGCCTTCACACCAGCTAATCCAACCTATTTTGGCTTCTTTCCCAAAGGTGTAGAGTTCTAAGGGGAACACTCAGCAAGGATATTTTCACTCAGTATCAGTGGATCCAGAATTTCTTATTTGCTTACCTACAGGGCTGTTCATCGCTCTCCATTACTAGCAGCAGAGGGATAGATACTGCTTACAGAATATAATAATTTTTAAAGGAAATAAGACAGAAAATAAGGAATCTAAAAGCTGTCTGCTTTTTCTATCTTTAGGTGCAAGTCAGGTGGAGCTTCCCTAACATTTGTGCTGCCAATTAAGGAATATCCTGTTATGTAATAAGCAGCATACCCTCTTGTCTAGGAGCAATCTTGCAGTGAAGCAGGAGAAACCACCTGGGCGGAGGGACCAAGGATTAGCTGGTGCCTGAAGCAGAGACTGTGTAGACAGCATCTCCAACAGTATTCCTCAGAGCAGCTTGAACAACTCTGGCAGATCATAGCAGAACTCTTCTACTTTATTATGTGCTGAAAAGTAACTGGTTTTTACACATTAGACACTAATCAAGGTCACCCTTTCACTGCTGAATGCTCTGCATTCACTATGCTGTTGGCAGGAGGGCTTGCTCTGCTCCTGTGTGTTCAGAAAAAAAACCAAAATAAAACAAAAGGAGAAGAAATCCTTTGGCCAACCATCTGTTGGAACAGAGGCCACGGGCACAATGCAGATATGAACGCCTGGATGCATTTTGCAGGTGTGCCCTGTGACCCATCTTTCCATGGAGAAATTCACTGGGAAAATAGATTGCACTAGACTGTTCCTGCAACTGCAGTTAATCGTGCCTTTCCTACATTACTGCTACAGGATTAACACAAACATTGCTTCTATTTTCAGGCTTATCAAAGGCAGCAGCACATCTCTCTAATCTCCTATTTCCCTGCTCTCTTTAAAGTGTTTAAATGAATGGAGCACTGATGAGCAGGGATGTGGTGCCAGCAGGGATGGTGTCATTTAATGCCTCGCTATTTATGCTATTTAATGCCTGTGTGGCTTTATGTGCCCTGGGTGACTTGCAAACCATCTGGCAGCCTCCACCCTTTCGCGGGACAGACGGAGGTGTAGACAGCACCTTCACTTGTCTCTGGCTCAGAGAGTGACCAGCAGCAGTAAAACAGTTCAGTTGTGATGTGCCTGCTCCTGCACAGCCTGCACCTGCTGTCACTGAGGGATGAAGCTTGGAGGCCATGGATTGGTGACCCTTGAGACCAGGCAGGCTGGATCTCAGCGAGCTGTGGGCACTTACCTACACTCCTGTTGGACTGGCTGGCACACACAACCTGGATTTTTCTTACAGCTGTAGAAAGCATAATGATATCTGATCTGCCCCAGCACCTGTTTGTGCACTGTTAACTTGTCAAAAGGTTTCAGACTAGCTGGAATTGGCAGAATTGTGTGTGTCATATCAGCTCCTTGTCCTAAGAGTCCTACAGCTGGATTTGCAGTATCATTGAATCACAGCCTGAATTTGTAACTGTATTACTTACACAAATCACAAATACTTGGGTTGTGTCCTCCAATCTGCTAGGAAGTGGGCTGAGATCCACCCTGCAGCTTTCACACCACTGTCAGCTGGCATTAACTTCCAGTCATTTTTTCCTTTGAGGCCAGATTGAAATCAGTGACCTAGAAGTAAAATACTCTGTATTTTGTTAGCAAGCAGTCCCTGGAGTTGTGCAGTCTAAATTGGGATGTTTTCTCAGTGAGCTCTTTTGTATGTCTTCTATGGCAATTGTGCTGTAATTACCACAATCCTCTTTCTGGTAGCAGAATTTATTAATTGCCTTCCGCTTTCTCCAATGCATTTCTTCTCAGATCACAGTGAAATAAGGACTTTCTTCAGTGTGTGGAATGGTTATGATAGCCTACTGTAACACATTAGTTTTCTATGGTGACATAATCAGAGATTGTATTATGGATTCCTGCAAGGGGAGCAAACTGGAAACTGTGTTGGACACTTACTGCACTGCCTATTAGCAGTACAGCTGTGGGATCTGACCCTGAAAATGCTCGTGTCTGGGAGAATATTTGCAGAAGTAAGGGTTAGTCATGTGTAGGAAAAATTTTCACAATCAGCCTTCATGTTTATGAGATGGATCACTCGTGGACAGTGCTGAGAGTCTGCTGGGAAGTGCTGGCCGCCCTTGGCAGTGCCATTGCTGGAGGTTCATTTTATTCAGCATTTTAAGGAAGTGCCCAGCTCATGTTGTAACTTTACTGCAGTCTGTTCATATGAATAAGTTATGTCTCCACTTTTTCTGGAGTTCAGATTCTGTGTTCAGATTCAAGGTCAGATCCAGTTGGTCACTTTGTGGCAGTATATAATGAATTGCCAGCATCCCAGAACATACAAAATTGGAGATTAGAAGCAGCTCCACCTTATTATCATGATAGTCAATTGCAAGTGATAGCGCAGTGGATAAAGGGCAAGGTAATGTGACATGTGAGTGGAATAGCTCTCAATCTGTGTATTATGAAATTGTCATTCTGTGCCACTGTTCAGCATAAATGGACTAATCTTCAGTTTGAAAATGAGGAGAGCTTGACTGTTAAAGAATAGGTCATTTGGCTTCTGCCAGCAGCAGAAGATGCTGTAATATTAGCTGTAAGAACTTGTGCATTCTTGGTAAGGAGATAAAAATGATTAAATTGCACTGCTTGCTTCTCTATCTTTTAAAGTAATTCATATTTGGACCCGGATTCAGCTAAGCATTTGCATAATTCCTCAGGCCATTCCTATTCAGCCATGCATTTTAGTTTGTGCTTAAGCTCAAGCAAGTGCTTTTCAAGAAGTTCTTTTCAGTTTCTGGGGCTTCAGCCTTGCAGAACAAAGTCTGGGCTGTTACTTTATGTTTCAACAGCTTCTGAGGTGGCTGTGCTGTAGCAAATGAAGTTTGCTTTGTATGTAGCAAATGGGAGTTTGTATTTGTTGTATTATGGGCTGAATGCTCTTTAATGACTCAGAAAGGTTAAGGGTGAAGATGTTGGGGCCCTGGAGAGGATAATTTTTAATAGAGTCCTCTGTTGGAAATCCAAGAGCCAGAACAGGGGTCATGTCTCTGAAGAGTTTCACGGACTCTGCAAAACTGGCAGTCACACTGACTGCCTCCCTTCCGCTGGGCTCTTCCTGCAAAGGAATGAGCAGAGCCAAGGGAAAGGTTTTGTTGGGCTCTTTGGGAAATGGAGCTCTTCAGGCTGAATTCTGTTCCAAATTATGCTCCAGAGTAACTTCTCAACTTTTGTAGGGTTGTGCCAGGTGGTAGCCATTTGTGAGGTGAATTGTAGTTTTAACATATCTTGCAGTATTACCATATGTATTTGTACTGTGAAAACTTGGGAGTGAGGGTTGGAGAAGAACCTCGATATGCTGATTTTTTTTCTTTTGTGGGGCTGAAAGTTCAAAACGTTTTGCCTGGCATTATCAAACTCTTGTGTGTCAGTTCAGTTTAGAAACAGAACATGTCAGCCAACAGAGTTCTACTGCTTCGTGAAAATGTGTGTGGGAACTGAAAATTTTTTAACTGAGATTGACCCCAATCTAAAATGAAATGTTTGGTTATGGCTTTTTATAGAAAATAAAATGAAACAATTAACTTTTTTCTTTCCCTTTGGAAAAAATAATTTTCAAACATTTGGTAGGAAACCCTTTAGAGAACAGATTTATGGCCTGAAGTCTTGTTCACAGTGAAACTGGTGGGAATTTTGCTGTTGACTTTCATGTAGCCATTCTACTGAGGTTTTCTTTGCAGCAGGAGGGATTGTGTGACTCTCTATCTGGAGGTATTAATGTAACTTCAAAGCTTCTTGGCCCACTTCAAAAATAAAAAATATTCTTATATATCCCATCAACTTGTTGGAGGTCTTGCTTCATTGAAGGTAACACAATTTTTTGTTCCTGTCCCAGAGAACCACAAGGAACTCAATCTATATTTGTTAAAATGGAGACCAGCAACATGTTCCTCTAACACAACAGTAGCAGAGGAAAGGGCAAATGTCCAGGTTAGTGCTCTGCTTTGCGGGGCTATTTTCACATCATTGCTTTAAAATGTTTGTTCTGTGGAGGAGAATCACTGCAGGTTCCAGATGTAGGTGTTTACAGGGTGATTCTGTTTCAGTGCAGTGCTGTGCATGATTCTGTCTCTGTTTGCCTGCTCCCAGTGCATGAGATGATTCATCTGCTCCTGGATTTTCCTTTCTGTATAGCAGATTTTATTAACCCCCAGAAAGCTCTATCTGGAAGCTGGTTTTCCACCCCAAACTGAGGTCTTACTATTAACAATATTTTACGAGCATGGAGCGGTTAATTCCATTGCTGAGTCCTTTGTTACCTCTTCTTCACATGTGTCAAAGTGTCAACAATAGTGAGAGAAGGAAGAGAAAGGACTGGAAGAGTCAGAGCAGGGGGAAAAGGAGAACTCTGTGATCACTTTTCATGAGATACACGCATTTGGAAATTTGCTAAAATATGTTTATAATGTTTTTCATAAGAAACATTACATCAAAGTAAAGTTAGTCCTGGACTTAACCTACACATTTTTCCTTGGATTTAGGGCTACCTCAGGGCAATCCTCCAGCTTTGCACTTCAAGCCCATCTCTACCTGCTTTACTGGCAGGGTGCACTGCACTGAGGACAGCTCTGTCCAGCTCTGTGTGGTAGATACAAAAAGAGCAGGACCTTCCATGGAAGAAGTGAGTGATTCCTAGGAGGGGCCTGAGAGCTGAGTTTCAAAAGCATCATGTTCCCAAAGAAAGGCCAAATTTTTCAGAAAGGCTGAACAACAAGCACTCCTGCTGTGACAGATGGCTGAGTATTTCAAAAGATCTTGCTATTAAAGCTGGCTGGAGATTCTCTATTCTCTTGTTTTTGACAGGAACTTGGGTTTTCTGTTAAACACAATAATAGTGCAGAATGGACAGACTTTTCTTCCAGCATTCTATTTTTATGTGAGAGTTTTAATTGTTTTGATCAGGGAAACTCTCACTCCTGTAATACATTGATTTACACTCTCTGCGCTGGAGAGCCATGTGACAGACACTTCCCAAAGTCTGATCCCAGGGTCTCACTCCTAGTGGCAACAAAGCTGTTCCAAAGCTCTGGCCAAACACAGGGGTGCTGTGTGTGATGTGGTGGGCAGAGCACTGGAGTGTGCTGCTTCCAGACAGGTTTTCTTGGGTTTTCTTTTAGGTTTCCTAGAGAGGGTTGAGTTTTGAGATACTTGATTTGGGATCCTGAGCACAAGATCTCCAGTGAGTGAATGTCTTCACTTGTGGCTGCTCACAGGTAGGATTGGGAGTGAAAGGCAAGCTGTGTTTGTATGTAGCTGAACATGCAGAAAGTAGGATCTTGGAACTTGAGGCTGTTTCTCAAAATGTGTGCTTTAACATTTCCATGATTTAACTTTCCCATCCATAAATAGGAAATAAATCCTCATCATCAGTGAAGGACTTAAAAAGTTCAGTGTTTATACACGAAACTTTGGAAAAGCAGAAATACAAAAAAATCCTTTTATTTCATCTGAATGTCTCAAAGCTCTTTTAAACTGTTAATTAATTGAGCAGTCATAATGATGTGCCAATGGGGATGAAGGGGGAGGAATAATTTACAGGTGGGAGAAATGAGGCATGAATGACTTCCTAGCCTTACCTGTGCCATGCTGTTAGTCTGTGTCAGATCCAGACAGATACCTTCTGTCCTGTCTCCTTTTGCATCTGTGATGGGTGGCTGCAAGCATCAGTTTTTCCCCCTCTCTGCTTCCTCCTCTTCTTATGTAGGGAGCCCAGCTCCTTATCCCCAGGTTCTGTTTCATGGAAGTACAAGGAGTCCATGTGGCTCACCTTTCTGAGGGAGCAGGCCTGGAAGCTGGGACATCTGTTTCAACTCCCAAGTTCCACCTACTGAACAAGACACAGCCAGAGTCACTCCACTGTATGGGAGAAAGGAGTAAGGAAATGAAACTTCTGCGTGCTCTTAGAGCAGTGGCACATTCTGCCCTGCCTTCCTCCTCCTGACCTTCTGCACAGCTGGATTATGGTGTGCTGTCCTCTGCACACCTTCCACAACAATTCAGTTTATACCTTTGCTGCACTGAGCAGAGTAGCTCAGGAATATCTGACCTGG
>VYZP01014305.1:41494-52960 GCA_013400635.1 Hypocryptadius cinnamomeus | reverse complement strand
TGCTCAGAGACTGGAATGGAAGCAAAAGATACACAATAACTTGTTATTCCTACTAATAACAGTGGGTAGGTTGGTTTCTCTTAGGGTTCTTCCTAATCTATGAGACAATGTTATTGATAAGTGACCTACATGTCCTCCCAAGACTTGAGAGATTCTAATAACATTATTATGATAGACTAGTTTCCATTGCACTTTATAACTCTGAGATCTACCAACAGACAGCACTGAGGTGAGAAAGAGCTGAAGTCTCTTCTGATAATATAAATCCAACCAAGAGCCATAAAGTAGGATCACCAAAAAAGAATTTTTAATCTTGTACTGTCACATGTTATCTCTCTCTTTCTTGACACTGGTCTCAGTTAGCAGTGGAAGTGATTTTCCATTTAATGTCAATGTTCTAAGAAAATTTATAACAATCCTAAATTCCCCTAGTAGAAGTCATTCATAGATTCTTAGTAATGTGCAGCGTTCTTTATTTCTGCTCAAGAAGATGAAGTAATCTGTGATGGCAAGATAGAAAAGAAAAAGGAAAAGAAAAAGACAAAGGAAAAGATACTTGCAGAAAAATACTCAAATATGGAAGAATACTTGTGCATAAGCACACATATCTCCAAAAAAAATTTATATATATATAATATAGGCAAGACATCAAAATCCAGCCTGATATAAAATCCAACAGTAAAAGGCAGATACATGCTTGTCAAAACTAGCAATGTCCAGGTTCTGCTGTTATATTGCCAATAAAAAAAAACAGTCTATAATTGGCAAGGTCAGTGATATTTTTCATATACAGGGGAAAGAAAAGAAAGAAGTTATTTGTTACAAATTCTTGTCCACATTCATTGGATATCTCTAGGAAGATAAGTAAATTATAAACACTATCAAGAGATCTGGTGCAGCACTGAGCCTGACAGCTGTTACTGAAAGTAGTTTGCTGTGCTGCAGGCATCAATACATCAATATTATGGCTTTAACTTCTTCAAAAGTTTTATTGTGTAAAATATCAGATGAGGAAGAGGCTTCCTGTAGTTATTTAAAGGAAAAGGCTGGAGGGATTTTAAATACAGTCAAACAGAATAAATGTACTACAAAATTTGGGAGTTAAAAGAAACTGTGTCATTAATGATACATTTCAGGGTTGCTTTTTACAAATGTGGCCAACACTCAAAGTAACAATGTTTTGAAATACTCTGCTTCTGCTTGAGAGTTGTATTTGTGGGTATGATAACACTGCAAAATCATTGCACTAGTGGACAGAAAGAAAAAACACTTCCATGGTCTGCCGATGCTGAAGCTCCTGTGTTGACAAGTGCTCTTGTAAGTGACCTCTCCACTCATGTCTTGGTGTCTCTTCACAAGGCTCATGCCACAAGAGGTTGGTAATGTGCACAGCCTGGGGACATGAGTGACACAAGAGCTTGGTGGACTCCAGAGGATGATGGCTGAATGCAAAGTCTAAAGCACTTGCAGAGGAAACGCCTCCTGGAATGGACTATGGGTGGTCATAGTGGATGGGTTGAGCCCAACAGCCAAACTTCACTATGTGCATGGAAAGATTGTTATTCCAGACCTTGTGTCCCTTGAAACTTCCTGTGGATTAAGGAATTCTGAAAGGAAGCTGGATCAAAAATGACTGCAAAACCCACAGTATCGTAATTTCACAGCTGAGCACAGCACAGTAACACTGATGCCTCCTTCTCATAGAGTAGCTCTCAGGTTAGCTGCAAATATCTGGTTGTTAATGTGAACTCCGGAAGACATGTCAGGAAATAATTCTATTTTACATTGTGCAACAACGAAAAGAAAACTTTCCATAGAGAAAAAAGTCCTTTCAGGATATCTCACAACTAGAAATGGCATTTGAAATCACTTTTGAAAGCCCTTGCTATATATTATGAGGAAGATTCACGATTGAAGCAACACCTCATGTATCACGGGGGCAGGGAGGGAAAGGTGGATATTGAGTATGTACATGAATTATACTGAGCACACTGAGTCTATGGGATGAATTAAAATTTGGTGGCCATTCTGGACTTTCAAAAGTTTTCAAGAAGTTTAACATGGTCACAAAAAATTATAATGCAAAAAAAAATTGAACTTTTGAACATTATGTGATTATGTTCTGGTAGGCCATTAGTTATTAGTATTGTTCAAGGAAGGAAGGAAGGAAGGAAGGAAGGAAGGAACTATTCTTGTGTTCTGGGCAACAAGACTTCATCCAGTGCCCTATCCACATAGCAAGATTGCATGGTAGGATTGGAAAATTGCATCATCAGCTACCTCTGGCAGAGATAACCAAGAATGTGTAACAGGTAACTGTTTAGATTGAGAGATTTGTAACGAAACAATTCTATGCTTTTTATTCATATGCTATTCTTGCTAAAGATTTTAAATATTAATATTTCTCCCAGTCCAGGTTGCTCACTGCCAGGCTGTGTTCCCATGATGCTAAGTGATGTGAAAGATTTACCTTTCCTCAATATTAAAAAAAAATGAGGTAGCATTTCTTTAGTGTAATATGTGGTGGCATCTCTCTGTGGTGATATGATTTATTATATCCACTCTGCATTTCACAGAATGATACATGTGGGCAAGGATCTCTAATGAAAAGTGAAGCCTGGAAAAACATTTCTTCAGAATAAAGAGCATGAAAAGCAACTGCTGACTACTCCACATCTACGGTGATGCATGCATTCCTCCAACACCCAGCGAAGCATGGAGTTACATTTTCCTGATGTAAATTGAACTAAGACTTAGTGGTTTTCAAAGATTCAGTGATATTTTATAACCACTTCTCACACACGGAATGAGAAACCTGAAGACAGAGTTGCTGGTTATCAGATCAGTAGTGCATCCATTTGTTTATACATGTTTAGGCAAGAGAGATCGAAGAGCATTGTCATGACACAAGTTATTTGGGGATGTCAAGTTTTATTGCTGGTTCCTGCAATACCTTGCTTAAAGGATCTGAAAAGGCTTTTTTGGTTCTCAGTACATGAGGGCAGTTCTGTGTACAGGAGTGGGGGGTAATAATTTTTTCTTTTTTAAATACTTTTGATTTTAAAAACAATGCAATCTACCAAATTTGTACTGAACTTCACAAAATTACCATCTGATGGAAGGATTGGACTCTTGAGAATGCACCCCAATCCTGCACTTTACCTGCAGGAGCCATGGGCCCAGCCCACCCATATCTTACTGTGATATAACCACTCCTGCTGAATTTCCCACTAATAAATGAAACCAGCTTCCCTCAGTATAAAGTGAAATACATCCTGATATTTGCTGATGCAAACCACAGCTGCAACAAATGCCTGTTTTGCATTCTGATTGTCAGGGTGTAAGAGGTGAATAGTACGCCCTGACAGACTGCAACTACAGCTTTTAAACCAGCTGGTGAGACTCAAGCATCAAAACTCCTGTAGACCCATAAGAAGTTTGTCCATTTTTAGAAAAAGATATTTTGGCTGCATTCTGATTTTCTCTTCCAAGTGTGGGAAATTCCTCTACTGGAGTCTCTTTTGTTCAATGCGGTATATGTGCTCAATAAACATGCATTTAATTAAATAGTATGAAGAATGAGAGAAAAATACTTTTTTTTACCACAATACAATATTCCTTCCATTTACAATATATTTCTTCATCTGATTTTGTCCGGGACCACGCTGATCCACCTGTTACAGTCATTCATTTCAGCTCTGAAGCCCTACTGCTGACACAATCAAGGTCTTCCAGAGGTTTGAACATCAGCTTCTATATCCTCTTGCTTTTCTCTAAGATGAATGAAGTTTAATTTCTTCAACATAAAATTTAAGCCTGAGACTCTTTTATTTTTACTGAAATTATGTGATAAAACTAATACCAAACTCCCTTAATTGACAACATTCTATTAAGCCATGCTTACAATTTCATAAGATATAATTGTCTTGAGCCTAATCCACACCTTTACCTTAAAAATATTTCCAACACTATCTGACACCCAATTACAGTAACCTGTAATTTACTGTTGTTTGAAGGAAGAGTCATATGCTTTATTTTCAAAGATCTTACTAAAAATCTTCCCAGAATGCAAAAAACAAATATTAGGTAAGTAAAAGGCTGAGTCTTTTTCCTCTACAAACATAAATATGGGGCCAAGTTTCTTTGCTGAATTAAAGCAACAGATTTTATTTTCTTTCTCTAGAAAGGTTCCCAGCCTTAATATCATCTATCACTGCATCAATGTACTCAATATATGGAGAAAACATGAAGGTTATTTAGAATGTAATGTATGTTTAGTGTTTGTGCAAGGTTGTTGCAGTAGCTTTTTGCCTATGTAGGGCTATCAGCTGCACATTCCATTGCATTTACTTTTCAGTACCATAAAGTAGATTTTCCTTTCCTCTGGTGTCTTCCTGGTTTCCAATCAGAATTCCCACACTAAAAGTAATGTAGCAGGTTTATCCTGATCATTAAGTGAATATATAGAGGGTGATTTCTGCTGTAGGGGGACTTTATTCATCTTATGGGAAAGGTAATGCATATAATATTAATATATGAATGCAATGCAGTATCTAAAGATATATACCCCCAGGAGGCAATTTATCTGAAGGGCTGTTTTTCTGGTGTTCATTCATTTGTGTGAAGATGGTATTCCCAGACTGAAAATGAAGCAAATGAAGGGACTTCCCTGGTGCAAAGTGATGGATGATGATTTTGTTGCTACTGTCAAGAGATGCATTAGACTAGGTTTCTCATTCTGAAAATGCTAGATGGAAAGGGATTAATTTCATGACCATTTGGGAGACTGAATTTCCATTCTTAATTATAAAATAATGCCCTATTATAATTTTCTCTGAGGTACCTTGATGATTGAAGCTGAGTTACTTGACTCAGGGACACAAAGAGATTCCAGAAGGCCCAGAGGTAAAACTTGAGGCACATGATTTTCAGAGCAGCATGTACCATACTATGAAAATTCAAGCTCCTTTCACAACAGGAATCCAAGGAGACTTTCTCTCTAGTCCTCACCCTCCCTCCCTGTTCTGGTAAGAATGCATTTTTGAAAAAAGAGCTGCATGTTGGGAATTAAAAAGTGAGTGCCATGATCCAAAAATATAATTCACATGAGAAACTATGGAATAAAACTTCACATGTATTTCCTTGATGTTTGACCCTGTACTTTTCCAAGACTGACACGTGGTTTAATATGAATACTTTTATATACAGCATCACTGGTTTTTTTCTACCCAAGGCAACCAGTTTGTGTTGCTAATCTGTTAACCCTTTGCTCAGAAAAGAGCAGGCTGAAGTTCTCTGAAATCAGAAAAGATGTCAATGGTGGGATTTAACTGACCAATTACAGTATCACCTTAGGGACACTAAGACATCATCTATGGCCTCCATTTGCAGCCCTAGCAGGTTGCAGATCCATGGGTCCAACACCCTCCCTACCAGGACTCTGGAGATTTAAAATAGCATGAGACACACCCATCTGAACACAACTGAGTCTGGTTCTCACAGCGATGGGTTTGAGCCAGGGGCTGTGTTTAAGGGGAGAAAGTTCAGCTTTTTGGCATCGTCATTTCATGTCACTGCGTTGGCATCATCAGAAACACACTCAGCCTGTGTGATATTCCCTGGTGAGATCTAAGGCTGTGCCTCATAAATATGTCCTGACTGACAGCTATTCTGCGGTTTTGAGGTCTGAGGGTTTTTTGTTGGCACTAGTTTGTGTAACAGGAGTGCCTAAGTGGTAAGTGACAGTTGTGTTGATTTTAGCAGGAGTAAATGATAATGACTTACTGTACTGAGTTTCTGTCTAGTGTAATATGATGCGGTGTAAGGATTGCCCAATATAAACGGATGCTCAGTCCTGAATTTTCATGAAACAAATGGATACGGCTACACTTGCCTGAGAGCCAGTGATGGATGAGGTCAGGTTTCACTAATGTTCCCTGATGCATGGTGCTACATTTCTTTAATATAAACTAATCCATGTCAAGCAGTATCCTTGACTCCATTTGATATATGAGATTGGCTTTTTCCTTTTTGCACATGATGGGAATACACAGACATCTTTTTTAATTGTGTAGTCACAAGTTATGCTGTGTTTCTCTGTGCTCAGAGGTACTCATTCTTATGCCTTTCTCTGTATTAAGGAGTTGCAAGGGTTTTGTGTTACAACAAAACCCAGCAACATAACATTAATAGTTACCAGAAAAACATGAGGTTGCTCCACCATTTATATCAGTAATAGCAGTTCACAGACAACATTTTCTGTCAAATATGCCTGTCCCTTGCAGACCTAAAAAAACAGGGGAGAAATAATTTTATTAACCGTTTTGCTGCACATTAATGGGGTTTTTTTGGATATCCAAAAATGTCACATTTCTTCTTAAGGTAGGAGGGAGCCCTACCGTTACATAACAGCTCTTCTCTTTAGCCCTTGATCTTATTCATAATCTCTGTCATTTAGGAAGTTGTATATTACTAAACAAACGCTGGTTCTGCTTATGTCACAGAGAAAAACCACTGCACATTACTGATTTTAGACAAAAAGAAAGCTAATGGTGATAAGCTGCATTACTTTTTCCTATCTCAAACTTAAATGGCTTCTTCAAAATGTAGTTTTCTTTGTTCAATTCCTATCAGGGAACTGAGACCTTAAACATCAATTGGCATTAGAAAAATCCAGCTCCATGTGTTTCTTTCCACACAAAGGGACAAGTGATGCATTTTACACACACAAGAGCATTGTAACTCACTTTCAGCTGTTGTGACCTCCACTTTCTGGGTCTGCCAACAATTACCTTGAATAATGGAATTTTTGTCGAAAAACTGAGGAAGAATGTTCAGTAGTCCAAAACCATTTCTGTGCCTGGGTAATACCCAGGATCTTACTGTTGTTAGAGTTTACTATGGATTTAGCCTACAGTAAAAGCTTTTTTATAATTTTTTGTGGTTACAACTCTTACATCTGATGGTCTGACCCAGCCCTCTGACTACGTAGCTGTGGAAGTCCTGCTCCCATAGGACTTCTACTCAAACTTCTCTGTGGATGTGGAGAATATCAATGTTTCTGCTCCTAAATATTTTTCCACTGGGTGTTTCACAGCAACCAATATTTAAAACAATAGCAGATAGCAGATAGTCTTCCATTTCATGTTAGTCCAAACAAACACTCTGAGTTAAAAAATGGTGCACAAAGTGGAGCCCCATATCCATTTTGCAACTACCTCAACTTTATAAGAAATTATATCTCTACAGATGCTGGTAAATTCTGTTCCCTGGGGACTCAAGTGAGGAAGATGCCCATAGCGTGTGATACAGTGGATACCAGAGTTATCTAAGCTTGTGCCATATAAGCACAAGCTCTGGAATAGCAAGCAATTTAGTCATGTAGATATCACATGCCTAAATAATACTGCTGTGGGCTGGTTAACACCAAATGAGGTGGAAAACACCTCATTTATATAAATGCTCATTTATATTAAGTAGCTCTACTGCTTCCAGGCCGGTGTCAGTACCTCTTTCCAGTGCTGCATCATGCCATGCTGGTTTGGCAGCAGGTACAAAGCTGCCCCAGGTGCCTTTGCACAGAATTAATGCTGGATATATTTCTCTTTCCTGTCTTTACATGAGACACCAGTGATGATACTCATCACTGTAAAATTGCTCAGTTCTATAGTTATGTCTACTGAGATGAAATGCAATTTCACTTGGATGTTCTTATCGGTTCTTCAGAAAACACCAGCCTCATACAACATACACCCTGAAAAATCACTGTGCCTCATGCTTTATTTTGGAAAAACACAAACCTAAATTTCCACTGATAGTGCAAATATTGGATATTAGAGAAATCCAGCCTCTTTGGATCTGGAAAAGAATATACATAATTTTAAGTGAAGCACCCAATCAGTTGAAGTTCTTTTCAGCCCGGAATGCATGATATCACTGGCACTGCTTTAAGCTTTGCATCACTATGGTTATCAATTATTTCATAACTCAATAATGGCAAGTTCATGTAACTCTGCTACAACCAAAGTTCTCTTACCAGCACTGGTCTCCTTTAGAATGATGTGAAGCAAGCCCTGTCTATGTTTCTACGTGTGACCTCCCTTTTTTATTGGGCATTTTGGCATTTACCATCATTTAGTCTGGAAGGAACCCAAGTTCAAATATTACTCTCCAGAGAGACGTGTGATATATCACCTTACATTAAGGAAATCCAGTTTCCTGCACTAGCTTTGAATCAAGTAATCCAGATAGAAAATGATTCATGAAACTGAGCTTTCCTAGAAGAAACAGCTCCATGAAGGAGGGTTTTACTGATTAAGTCCGATGAATGATGTTCTGGCTCTTATGTCTACAATGTTCTGTGAGAACCAGTGTTCTGAAGAAAAAGATGCAGCAGGATGGGTGTCTTAACAGAGTGAAAAATTAGATTTCTTCCATTTTATATTAATTGTAGAGGAAATTTTATTGCCGTGAAAGAATTCAGGTGAGAGTTTTTTCTCATCTAAAGTGCTATGTCAAGCCACCTTCTTGAATTTGGAAAGCACATGTGAGGTCAAAATAAAGAAAACACCAGTATCTGGCGCTGTTTTGTCCCAGAACGGAGGGTGGAGTGTGCTGCTCACGCACTTGGCAGGAAGCAACTTCAACTCTTAGCGAGAAGGGGCGCGCAGCCGGCTCTGCAGCATCCCAGCAGCAACAGCAGCAGCATCCCGGCAGCAGCAGCAGCGTCCCGGCAGCAGCAGCAGCATCCCGGCAGCAGCAGATGCAGCATCCTGGTAGCAGCAGCAGCAGCAGCATCATCCTGGTAGCAGCAGCAGCATCCCGGAGGCGGCTGCTCCATTCTCCCGGCTGTGCTGACCTCTGCTGGTACTTTTTCGAGGCGCGACGTTTCCCATTCTCTCTCATTTTCAAGTCTCTCGCATTACATTAACGCAGAGTTGTTTTTCTTTCCGTCCAGCTTTTTCTAAAACGTTTGTTCCACCATGCGAAAAAGTGATTAATTCATTTTCTGTTGATAACGTCCTCTGAGGTGCAGAAGCACAGCTTCAAATTCAGCTCTTCTTCATTGCTCTTCTCATCAGTCGTGGACTAGAAGCAAACTTCCTGCTCTCCTATTCCCAAAAAGCCATCATCCCACATGCTCTGTGCACACCTAGTCAGGGAAACAGGGCTTGAACTCTATTGTGAGCCAGGCCCTCCCTTCTAACACTCACTTCCATTCCTATTCAAAGTACACTAATTTACCCTTCTTTTTAATTTTGAGAGTTATGCTTGCTGTATTTGATCAATACATCTGTGTCAACTGCTGTGTTATCACATCCTCTAGACTTCCAGTTATTCCAGTATAGCAGTTTAACTTTTGACAAGGGCATGTAATGATAGGACAAGGGAGGATGAATGGATTTAAACTGAAAAGTGGTTTAGATTGAGTCTTAGGAAGAAATTCTTAATTTGGAGGGTGGTGAGAAATTGGAACAGCTTTCGCAGAGAAGCTGTGGCTGCCTCATCTCTGAAAGTGCTCAAGGCCAGGTTGGATGTTTCTTTGAGTACCTTGGTCTAGGGAAAGGGGTCCCTGCACATGTCAAGGGTTTTGGAACTAGTTAATTGTTAAAGTCCTTCCAACCCAAACAATTCAATGGTTCTATGAAAACCCTTCCTATTCTTAATAGACTGGCTTTACTCAATTGACTAGGCTTAATGTTTAAACCGGCCTTTCCATTCATGCAATAGTTCAAATTTTCAAAATAGTAAGATTTATTCCATGCTAGTGGTTCCTCTTTGACAAATAAGACAAAACTCTGTATAGATACATTCAGAATATCAGGCATTTTCCATGTTCCATTCTCAGTATGATTCATGCCATTTTTTTCCTCCAAATACACAAAGAACTGCCTTCCAATATCTGAAAAACAACTCCTGACGTTTCACTGTGAATTCTGGATGTGTAAGATTCAGGTGAAGCCTGATCAAGGACTGCAGATTAAACCCCAGATGAATTTCGACACCTCTACCTGAACCCAGTTCTCAGTGTGTGTTGTCTCTTGTCTCTCTTCTGAGAAAGGCACCTTGACTCTTTCAGGAGGTATGACTCAGTACTTTGGACACAGATTCTGTAGGTGCATCCTGTGAAGACAAACTCAATTCCTTCCTTTGCTTGGGAAACTGAAATCCTCATCTCCCTTCACCATTCAGTGAGAAGCTGGATGCCAGATCTCTGCACTTTTGCTGCTGCAGTTTTCCAGAGGTGCAAGAAAAATTGAGGATTCATGCAAAACAAAGCGGTCTCTTCTAATCTATGCTTACATTTTCTTTTAAATGAATTCAGTGCTTCAGGATTTGACCTCCAATTAACATGACTGTCCTTTGGTGTTGCCTTTGAGTGTTCAGATTTATTTTTGGATACTCTCTTTGGATATTCTCCTTTTTTCACAAGGCAACATGGATCATTATTAGCTATCTCAAAAAAAAAAAAAGAAAATACTGTGATTTTTTTCATTTTGGTCACTAATGATAGCATAAAAAGTAGAACTGCAATCCAAACACTAATAATTGTCAAAGAACATTTGTATAATGATCTGTTCCCAGCTTATAACCTTGTTTGTCTTTTGACTGTAAAATTGCTCTTTCATTTCAGTTTCTCAGAAAGAATGATCTTTCTTCCCATCCTTTGGTTTAAGTGGCCATCCCTTCATCCATTCATCACCTGAGTGAGGAGAAGGCTGAATCAATTAATCAAAGGCTTGCAGAGCAACACTGAGCAAGGAAATGGTTGGTTAAACACTGCTTTCAATGTAGAATTGAGCCTTAGATATTCCAAAGTAGGTGTTTTCTTTTTACAAAAACAACCTTGAGACTGAGAAACAATTTTTTCTTTCAATTCTCTTCCGGCATCTCCTTTACTCTGGATCAAACTGAAGAGCTTCAATAAAAACCATGTCTGCAACCTCACTTTTGGGGCTAGGCTATTTAAACATGATACTACCACTGGCTTCTGCTTTGGTAATTGGAATTTAATGGAAAGGTAAGTTAAGGGCAAGAAAGAGAAAACTTCTAAACTGTTAATTAATGGCTATGTAAATAACATACCCTTGTCACAGCTGTGTCCTAACGTTTCATTATAATGGTTTAGTGTGTATAATAGCAAGGTCCAGAACTGGAAAATGGTAGCAGACCATCTCCTTATTGGATTTCCAGTTGGAGACTTTATTAGATCTTTAGTATTTTTATCTGCAAAAAGTAATTTAAAGTAATAAGGGCATTACTGTCAGAGAGTGCTGGATAACTAAGGACAATATTGACACCTGGGAGGATGTGGAAGAGAAATAGAATGAACCCTCCTTAAGCCTAGGGCTAGAGAAGCAAAGTTTTAGGCAAGAGACAAGATGGACAGCTTCTTCAACAAATGGAGCACAACTTTGATCCCTTCCCTCAACTCAGTGCTTGAGGACTGGAAACATATACCAAAAA
>VYZP01014305.1:25543-41474 GCA_013400635.1 Hypocryptadius cinnamomeus | reverse complement strand
AAAAAAAAAAAAAAAAAAAGACCAGAAAATAATTGAGAGGAATATTTTGAGTAGGGCTTCCAAATGGATAATCCTCAATGCCTTCCTAAAAATTTAATTGGACTTAAAAATCTCCTATATTTTGCATTTGATCTCAAGGGTTTATATTTCAAATGAAGACATTCTGAATTTCTTTATAGTCTGAATGCAGGAAATTACTTCAGCTGATGCTGAAATGAAAGTTATGCTGTTAAAATTTCATGTATCTGTTATTCTACTTAAAAAATAATTTTGTCTACTCAATTTAATGGTATCTGATTCCAATTTTCTTTTCTATAGTCATCAGGAGCTAAATACTCTGTGTACCTGAATGCATTGACCCTAATCACAGAGGATTGAACATAGAGACTGATCAAAATATCTCACTCTAAAGCTGTGTGTAAATATTATTTCTGCATTTTTGGATGGGTCAAGCTTATATTTAGCCAGTAATGTTCATCAACAAGTCATGATACACAGTAAAAGCAAGAGTGATCTTTACGCTCATTTGCTTTTTGAAATTAAAGAGGAAATTATTTTTCATGGCTCAGTAAAGGTAATAATAATTACTGACAGGTTTATAACAATTCACAGAAAAGGTGTTTGCTGGTGGTTGATTTTCAAATGCAGAACCACAAGCAAATGAAATCAAATTAATTTGGGAAGTATCTTGAGAAGTGACTACCTACTGTTTTGCCTCAAGACTGGAACAAGCACTCAGCCATTTTGGACAGACCTTACCTGTTTGTATAGGACTTTCAGTGATGCATACTCCATAACCAGGAAACCTATTTTTGGGCTTCAGCAAAATAAGAATTTCCCTGAAATCTAACCTGAAGTTTTCTTACTATATTAAGACACTCTACTTCTCCTTAACCTTCCTTCGAGATGAAGAACAGATTTTCCTTTTCTTTTTTGCATAAATTTTTTATATTTTCAAAACTGTCATAATGTCCTGTCTGTTTTCCTTCCCACTTCTCATCACCTTCTCTTCTTTAGGCTATAATTGTCATGTCACCTGGTCAGACTTCTGACCATTCTTGTCACTCTTTTCTGAGATCTCTCCAGTTAGCCCAGATCTCCCTTGGAGCGTGATACTTGAATCTGGACACGGAGCTCCAGCTGAGGTCTTAGTACAAATAAAAATCATAGGTCCTACATCCTACAGATTTTTCTCTATTTTTCCATGTGTACTTGCTTTTCTGGGATAGCACACCAATGTTGAATCACAGCCACCTCACAAACCTCCAGCACTTTTCTGGAGAAGTGATTCTTAACCAATCAAGGTTAAGGTACCTAATCTTGGTCTACACATGTCTTTTAAATTACTTCAGTCTAAACGCAGTGTTTTACACTTCTTTGTTCTATTGTTTTTAATGACCTTATCTCAGTCTACAACCCCAACATGAGGAGAAGAAAAAGGGTAGTCACTGATCTCTTCTCTGTGGTGACAGTGACAGGACTCATGGAAATGGCCTGAAGTTGTGTCAGGGGAGGTTTAGGTTGGATATTAGAAAAAGGTTCTTCACCCAGAGGGTGGCTGGGCACTGGAACAGGCTCCTCAGGGAAGTGGTCACATCAGCAGCCTGCCAGAGCTCAAGAAGCATTTGGACAGTGCTTTCAGGCACATGGTGTGACTCTTAGGGATGGCACTGTGCAGGGCCAGGAGTTGGACTTGATCATCCCTGTGGGTCCCCTCCAACTCCACTAATCATGTGATTCTGGGATTCCATTTTCACCTCTTTTTTCCAAACTATTACGTTTCCCAGCAATTTTCTTTCTTCCCCAAGTGCTTCTCATCATAACATTATCTGAAAGCTTAAAAAACAATATATTATTCCTTATGGATCACAAACTATTAAGGAAAACATTAAATAATACCAGACCCTTGCAAAATTAAACTCTATATACTGGATTTTGCCAGGGAATTGCTCACTAAACAAATGGAGTTGTAAATATTGTGATTTCTGAGCAACGTTGTATCTGCTTTATATAACTTACACGTAAATCTTGTTTTCTTAAAATGATATGAGAATCAATGCCAAAACTTTGCTAAAATCACCGTATATGACTGTTCTCACTTATTTGTAAGGCCTGGTGTCCTACAGCAAAGCAAGTGAGATGGGTTTGATATGATTACCTAATGACGCATGTCGGTTGCTGTAGACTGTTCACTTTTCTTTTTATGTTCCAAGCACTAATAAAGATCCTCTTTGTTCGAGTAAGAAAATCAACCTTAGGTAAATTAATATCTTTTTCTCATTTTTTAAAGCTGTGTGCCCTGGTGCTACAGCATCACAGCTGCATCTTCACAAACCCTCAAGGATTTGTAGCTGAGATGTGCCATGAGTGGGTTCTGTAGGTACTCCAGTCCTCAGGCCTCTGGTTTGAAAACACCCAGTTTCTCTCTATCCACTCTCTCTAGCGTTGCTCAGTCACCTCTATACAGAAACAGGGCAGAAATTATGTGTTATGCATCTTCAAAATTTCATCATATGATTTCGGTCACATAAGTTTCATGTACTACCAGTTACGCTGCAGATTCTCTTCCACCTAAAAAAACAATGAAAGATACATCACATCAGGGTGATAAGAGACATCAACACCTGGAATTCTTGTAAGGATGATGCTAACACCTGTTTGTGCCCCTGAAGCCTCCCTGTGGGCACACCTTTCACCTGGAGCAGAGCACTGCAGAGAGCTGCCAGCCAAGGTCTCTCTACTCTGTGTAGAGCTGGTTTGTCCTTGCAGGACACAGCAGCTGGTGGGGGACATGCTGTGCTTCCTCCTGGTCCCACCCTGAGGAGAAGTTGAGGAGAAACGAGGGACCCAGCTGCCTATGCACCCTCTGCAGCAGCTCCGGTGTGGGCTCCTCTGCGTGGGGTCACAGCTCCTGCCAGGAACCTGCTCCAGTGTGGGCTTCCCACGGGGTCACAGCCACCCTCAGGCACATCCACCCACTCTGGCATGGGGTCCTCCACAGGCTGCAGGTGGAAATTGGCTCCATCGTGGACCATGGACTGGAGGTGCATATCCTGCCTCACCATGGTCTTCAAGATGGACTTCAGGGGAATGTCTGCTCCAGTGTTTGGAGCGCCTCCTCCTCCTCCTTCTTCACAGGCCCTGGGAGTCTGCAGAGCTGTTGGACATTTTTTCCTCCTCTCTCTGGCTGCTGATGCACACCAGTTTTTTTCCACCATTCTTAAATTTATTATCCCAGAGACTCCTCCACCATTGCTCATAGGCTTGACCTGGACCAGTGATGGGTCCATCTTGGATCCAGCTGGCATTGGCTCTGCCAGACATGGGGCAGCTTCCAGTAGTTTCTCATGGAAGCCACCTCTGAAATGCCCCTCCTGTCCCCCAGCCTTGCCAAGAAAACCTAATACAAATAAAAGTTTTATAGCACATTTCTATTATTGACTGTGTGTGCTAGGTGAAGATTTCCCAGATGCTGTCCTTAGAGACAATGGAGACATGGGCTATACTTTGAAAGTCTGAATGCTGCATGGAAATACATGCCTCTATTAGCATGTCAATATTTTTTGAGAGTTTGACCATTACAACTGGAGAAATCTGATCATGCTGATCAGATCATTATCAAATCTGATCATTAATGCTTATGACCAAAAGCTTTAATGGTAACACAAGTTTCAAGGAAGAATCGCCAAATTCTTTGGTTATAAATGTATTTCTTCTCTAAAAAATCAGACTGTTGAGAAATGTTAGTGATCCAGTCTTTGGCTGGAAATTTATTCACATTTGACTAAACTTTAAATGCTAAGGGCTAAATATTGGTTTCTCATTCCCTTTGAGACCATATTGTGCTCAATAACTTTAAGAATTTAGACCTCTGCCTGATTATCCTTTATCTGAGACAGTACAAGGAAATAGTATTACCTTTAAAGTCCGTGAACAATTTGGGATACACTGAAATTAATAACAAAAGCCTTTGGTGAGGGCAGAGCTGTAATCAGTGCCTAATAGTGAAACTAAAACAATAGGACACAAGAGACAGATCATTGGTTTCATTTATCTGTCTGATGTTGTGATGATATCATGGCATTATATTCAGCAGAGCTGGGATCTGACATCGAATGACAACACTGGTCACTTGGGTTATTTACAGTAAGCCAACAAGAAGAAGTCACCTCATTATGAAGCAGTGTTTATTACTTCCAGTCTCTTTTCATATCACCTAAAATCTGATTTTCCTTTCAAGCTTTCAATGTTTTATGTCTAGGAGCAATCATAAAGCAAACCTGAAAATAAAAAATAAAAATAATAAATAAATAAATAAATAAATGAGCTTTACAATTTCAGCCAAGCAGATTAGATTTTTGATGGTGGAGGGAGAAATATTAAAAGCTGCTGAAATAGTTGCTGCCACACATGCAACTTCAGACCACAGGGCAGAGACCAGGTTTTGGAGTGGCCCCTTCTTTGCTGCTGCATGCTCAGAGTCAGTCCAAAGCACTAAGCTGTTCATCTAGGTTCTTCCCACATGCTGGGGAGACACATAGCAATATCCTGAAGCCAATTCCTTTGAGAGTGCCCAGCTGCCACCTCAGCCAGGAGCTCCGATGGCAACTATGAAATCCCACCACATCCATGTGCCCTAGCCTATGGATCCTTAGCTGCCTGCACCCCAGGGTGAGTGGGGAGGGAAGGCTGGCTCAGCCCCCAGCCTTGTCCCTGCAGGTTCATGCTGGGGTTGACCCCAGAGAATGGAGAACTCACCTTTCTCATGAAGGGCTGGCAAACAAACCCAGGAGGCATCTCCCTTCTGCAAAGGCCGTGGAGCACAAACCAGTGCCCTTCCTTCCCCGCACCACATGGGAGGAGATGCTGGTGAGTTAACAAAAACCAGACCATTTTGCTCAGTGGCCATCTCAGTTTTTGGAAAGCAGTTGGCAGTGCTGAAACATGCCAAAGAGTTGGTCACTGAGCTCTGCATACTTGAGAGGTGGGTTCATTCCTGCCCCCTGGGAATCTTAAGGCAGGCGACCTTAAATGCCTTAAATACCGGCTCAGCTCAGGCACCATCTGGAAACAATGAGCTGGTAGAAGCCAAGGTGCTGATGCACCGAATTAACACAGGTCCCAGGTGCTGACATGTTACTTCCTGCTCTCCCCTAGCCTCGTTGCGTCCCACACATGGATTTTGTGGATTTGGGCAGTGGGGACACTGCAGACTCGGAGCTAAGGGCTGCTGTGCTGGCGTGCTCAGTGCAGCTGGGGCTGGGCGATAAGTGGTCGAGATTCAAAAAGGATGTTGCTTTCCTTTTCTGCAATAAATCAATACATTTCTCCCAGATTTTTCAATTTGTATGTCCTTTTCAGCATATCTCTTACTTTCTTCAGTTTACTTAACTTTGTTTTTCTTAGACTATTATTTTCTTTTAGTCACTTTTTTGTTTCATCCAAATTTCATTCTCATTATTTTTGCTTTCTATTTGTTTACTTTATTCTATTTCATTTTTCCCTATCTTTTCTCTGGTTTCATCTTAGTTCTCCCCTCCTCCTTTCCATCACTATATTTACATTTCTCTTTCAAGGCCCACTTTCTATAGCCCTCTTCACATAATCCCTGGATACACACTCCAACCCCCATATCAATCCTTTCTCTTTTTCTACTTATAACCTTTTGTCCTTTTACTGTTTTTTTCCCTTCCAATGCACATTTTCTCTCCCTTCTCATATCCAGATGTTTTTCCCTCTCTATCTCCAGCTGTGTGAATAAATGACTTTTTTGTTTGTTTCAAGAGAGTTAGGTCAATCCTGAATAAAAGTACTCATATTTTCAGGAAACCAAAACAATGCACATGATCATTTTGGGTGAATGTTTCAAAAAGAAGAAACTGAAAAATCGTTGGGTTTGAGCTTTGAGAAATTTATAGTAAATGATAGCTGAAGTAAATTTGTAGATGTTGGAGTGACTGAAAAAAAAGGCAAAAGCATTTAGGCTTCAAGGGTGGAGGTGAGGGCAGGGCAAGTAATTTGCCATTTCCTTTTGGAAAGCAGTAAGGGAAAGATTTCTACCCAAAATGACTCAGGTAGCTCTTGCTACACCGTCAAAGGCTTTTTGTTTTGATCAAAACAAATGTTTTGGGAGCAAAAAAAATTCATCTGATAAAATTATTCGGCCCTTAATTTCCATTTCTTTCTCTTCCCCTGCCCAGACTGCTAGGTGCAAATAGCAGGGAGGCACAGCACAATTTTTTAGCTGATATTTGGATGCTACTTTAAAGACAAAGAGTTGATCAATTCCCAAGCAGGGAGCATCAGCTGTACTTTTGTGTGTTTCCCAGTCCTTACTTTCCTGGGACAGCAATTAAAATAGATCCCAGGTGGCTCAAAAATCTTGAATCACATCAAAAGCACAGAAGCTTCTTACTATTGACAGCACTTTCTTAAAAGGGGGGGGCAAATATGTTTCTTGTTGGTGTTCTGCCCTTCAGTAGACAGCATTAGTCTCAGATGAAGGCTGCAAAGTGAAAAACAGCAGCTGAGGACAGTCAGGCTCTGCCCCGAGATGTGCAATATCATTTCTGGTGATTTGGATCAGAGTCACATCTGGGTACCTGAGAGAAGAATCCGGCCCTGAATGCCACGTGTTTTCTGTCCATTGTGCCCAGACCACAACCAGCAAAAAGATTTTGTGGGAGAGGAGGGGAAGAAGAGGAAACTGCCAATGAGAGGATATTCTTCACTCATAAATCCCAATGCATTGAAACACAGATTAGACCCCTGCTTTCTTTTTAACCATCCCCTGCCTAGAGTCACTCAATCCTGAAATTTGCTGAACTGTTCAGCTCATGTCTGCCCTGAAGTAATGAATTGGCAGGCCTATTTCTAACAGTGATTAATGAAGCTTTTCAGAGGCAACCCATTATTTGATCCGAAGTTAAAACAGTGGTTCATCATTAATCACTACACGACATAGGCTCACAGATTCATAATTCTCAGCAAGCCCATTTCATTAAGGGTCCCTCTCTTTCTTTTGTTAACACAGGTCTCCCCTCTCTCCCCACCCCTCATGGATGCCTTCCTGGCACTCCACTTCCAGATTTGTTTGAAGAAAAATTCACATGCTCTCAGGGATATTTTTCAGCCTCCACAGCCTCTCAAAAACTACAGCATTTTCCTTTAGATTTTAAAAATTCCTCTTCCCACAGAAAAATGTATTGGATTATCAAATATGAGCCAACATTGGCACCCAGTGGCTGAACAGATTAATCACAGATACATATTCCCCTGAGCTCACCTTTTCCATTCTTCAAAGACAGGTTTTCCCCTGGGATGTATGTGGTACTCTTATGCAGCCTCCCAGATCTAGGCTATCTAGGCATGGCTATGGACTGGATATGCTAAGTGAGGAAAATGCAGGTTGTGGCTAGTTCTCCCCTGAGCCCATCAAAGTCACTCCACAGAAGTCCAAAATCATCAAAGTGCCTGGGGCAAGGAGCCCTTCACTGGCTCCCAGGAGGTCACAGCACCCACACAACATCATTTGTCACCCAGCAAATGTCTTGGATCTGCTCCTGCAGGTATCACCTGCTTGGAGAAGGGCTGAAGGTGTTTGTTAGCCCTGCTCCCCTGCAGAGCCTCAAGATTCTCACAATGGTAGGAGTGGGCTTAGGCAAAGTCATAGTGAGCCTTTTATTTCTAAACTATTTTCTTGAACTTGCCAATGACTTGCCCTGGGGAAATGTGGTGGGTTGACCTTGGCTAGATGCCAGGTATTTACATGCCACTCTTATCACCCCCCTTCTCATCTAGGGAGAGCAGGGTGGGCGGAAAATAAGATAGAGAAAAACACTTGGGTCAAGATAAAGACAGTTTAATAAAGCAAAAACAAAGGTTATGCACAGAAGCAAAGGAAACAAAAGATTTATTCTCTATTTCCTACCAGTAGGTGATGCCCAGACAGTTCCCAGGAAGCAGGGCTTCCAGTCGCTCTGGAAGACAAATGTCTTCTACATGACTTGAAATTCTGTGGTCAGGGCCCAGGTATTTTCTGCTTCCTGCCTGAATAGTCTCACTTCTTCCTCTAATTTCCTTATTGAAGGATCAGCGTCTTGAATAAACTTTTCCTCTTCTTCCTTCTCTCTTACTAACAAGTGATATGGACCTGTTGTTTTCCTTATCCACTGTTTCTTCTTACTGTTGGAGCCATGACTGTAGTGTTTGGGTGTCTGTCTCAACCACAGTCCTCTGAGAGTACTGAGCTGTGGCTCAGCAGGCACAGGCCAAGCACCAGTACACTGATGGAAACTGGTTTTTACCAGGGTGAGCAAAGCACTCTTCTGTCAGGTGGCACGCCAGTCCATCAGGGTTACTTTCATGTTTGGGTTTCAAGTTCCAGGCTATGGGACATGACGACCATTTTAGGAACCCGCCCAGATCCTTTCACACACCCTGCCACCCAGGAATCTGTTTCGTCCAGACACATTTCAGTCTCTCCTGACCTAAAAGCTGTCTTCTCTGACACCAGGATGACACCAGATTCCACAGACTACACACAGTGTTAATTACCAGTATTAAAGAGCTCACAAGGGGGAACAAGAATCCAGGAACCTCATAACAAAACTGTCCACATGAACCCTGGGTTTCATGGAGGAGGGAGATGTATTCCCTCACCATCTCCACAGGACAGCTCCCCCAGCACAGCAAGGCCATCAATGCCAGGGCAAAGCACAGAGCTGTTTCTTGTACTAACATGTTTCCAAGCTCAGCAAAATAGAGATAAGCAGTGCAATCAACAAACTCCATTACCTGTGCAGGTGTTTGCCACTTCATAACTACTACAGCTGTAACACACTTATTAAAAAACTGCCACTGTCTCGTGTCTCACACTGAACACCAAAAAGGACTGTGATGGGCTGGCCTTGGCTGCATGCCAGCTGCCCACCAAACTACTCTACCATTCTCTCCTCAGCAACACAGGGCAGGGGAGAAAATAGGATGAAAACAAAACCCATGTGGGTCAAGATAAAGGCAGTTTAATAAAAGCAAAAACAAAGGTCATGTGTGGAAACAAAGGAAAACAAGATTTATTCTCTAGTGCCCATCAGCAGACAATGTCCAGCTACTTCCTGGGAAGCAGGACTTCAGTACGTAGAGTGGTTGCTCCACAAGACAACATTGCAGCAACAAATATCCTCCCCTCCTCCATCCTCTTAGCTTTTGGAATGGAATTAGTTTATGGTATGACTATCCCTTCGGTCAGTTTGGGTCAGCTGTCCTGTCTGGGTCCCATCCCAAGATCTTGCCCTTCCCCAGCCTACTGGTGAGAGGCAATCTTGAAGAGACAGCCTTGGTGCTCTGTGAGCGCTGCTCAGCAGCAGCCAAAACACTGCTGTGTTATCAGCACCTTCCCAGCTACCAATGCAAAGCCCAGCTCTGTGGGGGCTGCTGGGGGGAATATCAACTTCTGCTCAGCCAGACCCGTACAGAGAGGGAGTGACAGAAAAGCTGGATGGTGGCTGCCATGCAAAGAGGCCATCCCAAGCCACTGCTATTGCAGGTAGTGCCATGGAAGCACTGACTCTGCCTGAGGAACATTCATTGGCGATACTTTGTCACAGCCCCCAAAACACAGGAAGAACACCTAATCCTTGGCCCTAGCCATGCTGCAAGTGCAGAAACATCACAAAGGGGGATCCAACACTTTCAAAATCAGAAGGTAAAGAGCAGAAAGGAAATTTTCAATAAGTTTGCAAAAGCATTTATCTCTGCAAAAGCTGAACCATTGAATTAACAAACAGAAAAGTAGTTCACTGAATTAATGTAAAAAATGTTAAGACATGATATTAAAATGCTTTAATAACTACAAGATATACAGGTGATATTCAAAAATTCAATAGAATAATAAACTATAGTAATCTATACATAACATGAAATTAATATATATAAATTTCAAATAAATCCTTTCTCTGTCTTTTAGAAATGGACAACTTGGATTCCTTGGCTCCATGGGAGGAACAGCTGTGAAATATTCCTTTAGTCTTTTTAGCCAGAACCAACTTCTCCAGTCATTGAATTGAAAATGCTTCATCAGCTTTAATCATAACACTTCTAATCAGATGTAAAAATTAAGGCACAGAGGAGTAAACAGCTTTTTGTTCGAGTCTACACAGAAATCCGTTTGAAGTATCATCAACTGCTTTCCCTACAGGACACTGTTCCTTCCAGCACTTATTATGACCGTGTCCATACAACTGTAATGTTAATTAATGAGAGGCTATATTCAGGTTTTTAAACAGTGCTTTACAGTACCCTAGCCCATCTGAGAATCCCTCTTTTCATTCCTACCCTGTTACATTTACCTCCAACCCATTAAGCAATACTACAGACAGAAGAGAGCAAGATGCTAGTGCCTTCCACTGCAAATGCAGGTATTGCATAGGATTGAAAACCCCACCTGAACACAGATGTTCATTGGCTCCGGAATCAAACACACCTGCACATCAAAAGGAAAATATGTATTTAATTGAAAAGATCCTAAGGTAGTATTAAAAATACCTCAAACACAGATACATCACTGTAAAGAACTTACCACAAATAAAATTAAAGTTCTCTACGAAGAAAAGTCACATTAGTTTTCCTTTCAGTCTGAGAAACTTCCCAGCAAGCACTTTCTGTACCACAACCAAGGCTGTAAGCTACAATGTAGAACAGCACAAACAAGAAAGATACGTCCTAAACCTGCTCCATGGTCACACTGAATAGGGATGCTGAGATCATAATCAGTTTTTAAAAGAAAATAACTCACATAAGACAAAACAATATCCATTCTGCCTGCCAGTGACCTCACAGCTTTCCTGGAGAGCTTTCCTGGAGCTGTGAACTGGTAGTGGTTTGACCTCAGAGAACAGTGGCCCAGTGTCCCACCAGACCAGAAGTGCTCTCACCGGGTGAGCTCTGAGTTGCAGATTGGGGCTGGCTCTGCAGGAATCCCAGGAATGTGCTGGTTATGACTGCTCAGCGGGGCGCTGCTGTCTGTGCATAACCTCCTGTCTCCCTGAGACATCATTCCTCCCAGGACAGCCATGTGTGATGCCCAGCACTTGGGTGCAACCGATTACCTGAAGTCAGGCATCAGGTAAAGGGCTGCAGGCACAGCTTGGGCAGGAGGCACTGTGTGTAAGTCTGCCTATGAGCATGCACTTAAGGAAACATTACTGCTCTGCAAAAGTGTCCCAAAACACCAGAGCTTTGCCTTTGAAACACCAAAAAGGCTTGTATGAGAACAGGCACCCCTCACCTCAGCCCACCCCTGCACAGGCTGCTTTTTAGTGTGCAGCTGCATGTGCCTCCACACCCCTCCATCCTTCACTCACCGGCTCAGCCTTTGAGAGCCCCACCTTACTGGCAGCCAAGGTGTTAATGTGATATTGGCAGCCACTCGCTGGGGAAATTGGACAGCACTCCAAACCACGGGAAGTTCCCAAACTCACTTGCTTTTTTCATTGCTGGTGATTTGGTACAGAGCCTGCTCAGCCCTGTGGGCTGACATGTCAGCCACACCTCAAGGACACAGCTCTGTGGCTCAGCGTTGCCTGTATGTGTTTGAAAGAGGTTCTTTCCTTTATGCTCCACAAGCTTACAGAAGGCAGGGGGAAGATTCCCTTCCCCTCCCCCACCCCATGCCTTTATTTTCACAGGCTTTGCTCATAAACGGATTGGGAATACTCAGTGGGAATATATTCTCTGTAAATAGTTTCTTCTGCCTGCCTCCTCTGTGCAGCCAGGAATGAAGGCAGAAAAAGACTGTTCAAAAGAAGCCTGTCTCTTTAGTACTAGGAGTTAAGATATTCGGCTGGGCTGAGCAGATCTCAGTCCTGTCCCCTTGGCATTTATGCAATCTACGTTAGATAATGAAGTAAAATCAGGCATGATCTGAAGACCACCTACTGGGCTGCCACCCACCCTCCTCATCCATCCATTACTGATGTCTTGGCCCGAGCTTCCTTCCTGTTCCCGGCTGGCCCAGCCCCACAGGACCTGGCAGCAGGAGTGGGAGCAACGCCACAGCCCCGTGCCGCAGCACAGGTGAGGTTTTGCTCCCCGGGCATCTCCCCTGGCACAAGACTTGGCTGCACCTAATTTGTGGCCCTGCTACAAGACTGCACAGGCACACAAAGAAGTTGGGACTACTTGAGAAGTTACCCCGTGCCCACTGCTAGGTGTGCGACCATTGCGTTACTGGTCCTGCAGCAGAGAGTACATGATGCTGCTGGGCTTGTCCTGCTTTGCCAGGGCGACAGCCCTTCGGAAGGCATCGGGGAGGCAGCTGCGAAGAGAAAATTAAGCCTCTTTGTTTTAACCAGCTCTGACAGAGTCGAAGGGAGCAGCTTTCAGACGCTTCCTTGCAGGTTTCTCTCCTTTAGGTGGCGGTATGTGTTTGCGGCTCCCCGCAGCACCGCCTGCGCTCCCAGCCCTGCGCCCAGCATCCTCACCCGGTGCTCAACCAGCGCTGGGTTAATTTTCCAGAAAACCCTGCACAAGCAATTAAAATGTTAATGTTGTGAGGGAAATGCCTCTGTTGAAGTAAACTCATTCGAGAGTCGGTTGTGCTCGGTGGAAGGGGAACAGTCTATTGATTTTGAACAAGGTCATATCTCATCAGACTTGCCACCTGGATTATTTTTGTTTGCGCTGATCAGCTACGAAGTCCTTGATTTCCCAGCGAGTTTGAAATCACCTTAATGAAGCAGAAATTTAAGGGGGGTATGGTTTCCCTCCCAAGACTTTTCTTTATTACAGAAATGTGCTCCCTCACCTGTTTATCTCTGACCACCTGCTCACCTCTGTGTTTGTTAACCTTATTTCACTAAGGCAGCAATAACTGATGCAAAAATCGCAGTCCTGGCAGCTGCCAAATGAATTCACACCTTACACTGGGATTTGTGCTGCAGCCAGCCAGCAGTGCCTTCCCTCAGTAGGATGAGATTGCCTCAAAGTGGAATTATTTTAGAAAACTACAAATTCAGCAGCAACATTCACGTGGGCATAGGGTAGTGACGCATTGTACTGTATTTATTGTAGAAAAGAATATATAATAGAATAATATTATATTTCTATAATAGAAGGAAAGTTGTCCACTTTTTTTACAGCAGTTCCTGCTGATGGAGGCTGCATGTGAATAACCCCATTAAGACAAGGTGTGCTCTGTGAGAGCATGCTGGTATTTCATTATGAGTAAGAGACACCTGGGACAGGAAGCAGAAGTACCTAAAGTCTCATTTCATTTGCAGATTCCTTATGGCCTCTGCCCAGAGCTTGTAGTCTTTCCTCCCCAAGCCAAAGGTCTTACAATGCTCTCTTTTCATGAGTGTGGTCACACTGGAAAAGGTGGATATGCTTTTTCATCATATCAAAAATAGGTTAGGCTATTTCTAGTGATATGGGCTATGACTCTCTAACCCAAATGCTAGGGTATTTGCATGCTTAATTCACAAGTCTAATTGCCATAATTGCACATGCTCATTAGGCAATTTTGTGTGCAAATGCTGAGTTAGGCACATAACTAGGCATAGTCTTCGCAGTGTGATTTGGTTCAACACTCGTGGAAAATTTGTGAACAAATTAGACATGCAATTGAGTGCACATTTTCTGTGCTAAGAAATTGGGCAGGGCCTGGCACCAGGCAGACTGCATTCTAAATGAATGAGCAGAAAGTACTATCCTTGTGAATCCTGGTGTAAGACTGAGTCCTTCATCCAGAGAAAAAAATCAGACCTGAGCTGTCCTTCACATTATCCAAAGATCCACACCCTCCTTTCAAGCTGAGCTGGAATACTGGGAAGAAAAACAAATTTAACATTCATCTAAGAAAACAAAACAAAACAAAATAACACCATGAACTCACCAACAACAATTGTGAAGCTCTAATTTTATATCTGATTGCTGAGGATGGGTAGACACAGAGCCTCCCTGTCAGAAGGGAGACAAAGCCAGCCTGTCTCTTCCTATATTCCCATAGAAGACACAACAGTGAGTAACCCAAGTAGCTCAGTGTTAGCAATAAAAGATACTAGCACAGCTTTAAACCGGCACAGCTGATTTGAGTTAGAGCCCGCCTGTGCAAGCATGACTATAAGAAAGCCCAACTTTCACGGTCTAATGTTTCTAATTTCTCTCTCTCACTAAAGATATATGTGCTTTTAAGAAAAACTACAGAGGAAAATCCCCCAAAAGTAAGAATTCAAGGCACCGAAAGATTGAGTTATGGTTTGTTTAATCCTTCGATTTTATCCTTCCCAAGCCAGTCTGCAAACTCTCTTGCTCTGAATTTATGACAAGCAGGACTAAAGGGACTGTCTATAGATTAACATTGACATTTCCTTTGTGCATTAATCCTTTGAATCTCATTTACCATACATTTCTGCTGAATGACATAAAAATGATCATTTTTTTATTACTGAGTAGATTATGATGAGGGGCATTTTCAACACCATTCAGAAAAATATTGAACAGGAGTCAGAGCTGCCGTTTTACCTTTGCCTGTGTGGTGGCAATGTGGGCTCCCTGTGAGGTAGGGATGGCTTTCTGGAGGACAACAAGGTGCAGCTCCATTCTGCACATTCCCACGAGCCAAAAGCACAGGATGCCACAAGGCCAGGAATACTACACAGGCTATAGCACTGAGCCCTTCAGATGGAGACACTCAAAGCTGGGACATCCTCAGCTTTGCCACGGCTGCACGGAGGCAGTCCTCTGCCCGGGACAGAGGCTGCAGCTCCATCATCTAACATGGCTCCTTGCCCAATGTTTTTTGACCGAAAGTACACTTGCTAGCTGTAGGTACATACCCTAGCACTTACCCACCCACCATGAGGATTCCCTGCCACCTGCATAGCCTGACACATGCAGTTTCAGAGGATAGAAAAGTTGTGATGGTCTTGTTTCCTGTAAACTGCAGATTTGCATTAAATTTCCTTAGGTTTAAAAGTGTGAAGAACTTGAAGGTGACATGTATTAGAACACATACATCATGGAAACAGATAAAGACTCATAGAATGATAGAATGGTTTGTGTTGGAAGATCATCTAGTTCTAACCCCCCTGTTATGGGCAGGAACATGTTCCACTATTCCTGGTTGCTCAAAGCCCCATCCAGCCTGGCCTTCAACACTTCCAGGGTGAGGCATTCACAACCTCTCTGGGAAAACTGTTCAGTGCCTCACCCCCATAACAGTAAATAATTTCTTCCTAATATCTAACCTAAACCTACCCTCTTTCAGTTTAAAGCCATTGCTCCTTCTTCTATCACTTATAAAAAGTCCCTCTCTGGCTCTCTTGTCGCCTCTTTAGGTACTGGAAGATGCTACAAGGTCTCTCTGGAACCTTGTCTTCTCCAGGCTGAACAACCCTATCTCTCGGCCTGTCTTCGTATGACAGGTGCTCCAGCCCTCTGATCTTCTTCTTCTTCTTCTCCTTCCTCTTCTTCTTTGCCCTCCTCTGGACTTGCTCCAGAAAGGTTCATGTCCTTAGATTCTTAAGTTGGGGCCCTCAGAGCTGGATTCCAGGTGGGGTCTCATGAAAGCGATCTGGAAAGGCAGAATCACCTCTCTTGACCTGCACATTTCTTTGATGCAGCCCAGGAAAGGGTTGACTTTCTGGGATATAGACAGATATAGATATACATATATAAATATAGAAGTAGACCAACTTAGAGAGTTCAGCCCACAACACTCCTGTTGTCCCCGCCTCTTGTTCTTCTCCACAAGAAAGGATATTTTGAACCCATACAAGTTCAGAGAAGAGATACACTGCCATGAATAAGCTATGGTGTAGAGCTGGAAACTAAAGCAGAAAGACTGAGGAATGTAGGGCTGCTGAAGTTGTCTTTGTCACCAAAATTACAGCCTCATGAAACTTGAGAGAGGAGAGGAGAGGAGAGGAGA
>VYZP01014305.1:7092-25447 GCA_013400635.1 Hypocryptadius cinnamomeus | reverse complement strand
GGAGAGGAGAGGAGAGGAGAGGAGAGGACTGCAGTCACCATGTGAGCAAACACAATGGAGCTCTATTCATCCAGAGCCAAGCAGGCCCTTATGGTGCTGTCCTTGAACATTTTGTCCTGCAGCATCTTTAAATGGACACAGTTACTGTGATATTACATGGAGCTGACTGGGAACCTCCTTGTGTTCAAAGTTTTAAAGGTAGCATGGAAAAATACATACAAAAATGTTGTAACTGTCTGGGAGAGGTAGGGGGGAAGGAAGGAGAGAAAGAAAGAATTGTGAGGGAAGAGAGAAAATGCATTCGTATAATATTGCATGTGCCTATGATGCTAGCAAACATTGACATTAGGCTTCCATGGATTATTAATATAAAATGCTCAATTAAACAAAAAAACATAGAACATATAGAAGTTGGTAATGCAGAGTAAATGAATGTGAGCAGGAGGAAAAACACCCAAATGAAAATTCAGGGGCTAAATACCCCATCCTGCTTTATAGCACATACAGCAGAGTAAGCCTAGGAAAATTACACAAAGGACTAGAGTGTCCCATTTTTCTTTTTAATTTAAAGAAAATAGCCAGAGCCATTGAAGAGAGGGAATTGACCTCTTTGGGTCTCTCACTTTCTCAGAGACGTTTCTGGTCAATCAAGCTCGTACATCATTCCTGGAAGAATGACCGCAGCCTCCACACTTCTGGCCTCTACCCTGGAAGCCATTGCTTATATTTCCATTATCGTACTGTATGTTAGACCTGTCCACAGCCTTCCTCAATGGTGAAAGGTCAGAAGTCTCCCAAACTTAGATATTGGCATATAATCTTCAATAAGTTAGACACAGAAATTTCAAAATCCATATTCCTGAGTGATGGGACATGTCACTCCCCCTTTATGCTTCTTTTCAAGGGGTTACAGGCAGTTTGGACTGTGCAGCTTTACAACCCATCCATTTTAAAAACAATTAAAATAATATAGAGTTGATTTTATTATTTTTTTAAGCACCACATCTTGCAGGAGTGCTGAGTGTGGATGGCTCCTTCCCATATAACATAGCATGCAGTACCCTTCTGGGGTGGGGACCACAGCCACTGAGCATCCCTGCTTTGTAAGCATGCCCCACTTTCCTGACACTGGGAATGGGAAGAGACAATGGGTTCCTGCTTGGGAGCAAGGAAACACTGCAAAGCTGCCCAAGCTGCTCACAGATGTGACTATCCCCAAGATGATCAGGGAGGCATTTCCTAGTGCTGGCTGTGCCTCAGGTTATAAATCATTTCCATTTTTCTTTGCTACGGGTTTTTTGCTTGTTTTTTTTTCCCTTTCTTGGGGGGAAGATAAGCTCCCCTGCGAGGGTGGCACAGCTCAATAAGAAGAAAGCCTCCCTCCAAATCCTCCGGGATCCTGGCTGTGCTAAAGGGCTGCACTTAGCCTCGGCTCTCAGAGCAACGAGGGTGCTTCAGAGCCAAGGCTGTGCCTGGCTGGGGGGGAGGCAATTATCCACCAGGAAATATGATGGGGGAGACACCACACACACACACACACACAGAGTGACAATGCGGGCCTGCTCTCCAGAAGTGCAGAACACTTGTGAGGCCGCGAACACGTCGCACTCTACGCCAGGAGTTAAGAGCATTCAGCACTTTAGGAGAGTTGCTAAGCATCCCCAGAATCTGTGTGGGGGTTTCTACCTGTGGTCGGAGTCTCGGTTACCCTGAGATCCCCTTACACCTCATTAAGATAAATCACAGAGAAATATACAAAGATGCATAATTCACCCTCTCTTCGACTGATTTAAGTGTATCCCTGCAGGGAACTACACCCATTTAACTAAAATCAAGTTAGAAATCAATTTAGTTACATTAGTGCATTTTCAGTATGGAATAGCCCTTAATTTGAATGGGAATAAAGAGCCACTATGGGCCGATTGATTCTGTTAGGTGAAGGAAAAGCTTTTATACTCAACATAGCTACAAACAAAATCTGGTTCAGAATGCTGCAGGATATTATATATAGGAAACATGATGATCTGTGGGTATAGGTTTGGCTTTTTTTCGCACAGCTCTGAACATCCTCATTCCTCCTGTGATTTCAGGCATTCCCACACAGAGTTATCCCAGAAAACCCTGAAAAAGGGGGAAGTTTACCTTCCAAGAACCACAGGGGCTTACTTTCAGTGGCAGAATGTGTGAGGGATCAGAAAGGTCTTTCCAATTTAATGTGTGAGCTCAGGAGACACAGGAGAAAGGAAAAGCCTGGCCTCCAGGAGCATTCAGGGGGAAAATGACGCACACTGGCAGGGAAAGGAGTCAGGATGAGAAATCCCATCTCAGCTTGCAGTGTGCAGGGACAAGGACTGAGCATAGCAATACAGGTTGAAGGGAGGGAGCAGATCTGTTTGCATCCAGCAGGACCTGGCAGGGAGCTGGTGTCATGCATGGAACAGCTTGAGCAGCACACATCCCCAGAAGGAGGGTTGAAATGTCCCTTCAGCTGGCTCACTTTCCTCCAAGGCACAGAGGAGGCTGATGGGTGCACTGGGGGAGCCTGGGAACACCAAATGGTCCTGAGGGCCTGTTTGCAGCCACCTCTGGCTAACACAATGCTGGCGACGTCTGCTGTCTGAAGCAGACCCCACAGCGATTGCATCCCATGGGATTCCCATTTGACCCCATTGCCTTCCCACATCTCTGTGTGTGAGGGAGAGATCAGGCAGAGGAAAGGGAACAATAATCAGGGGTTTCCAGCAACAGTAATCTGCTCATCCCAACTGCTTAATTTTCACAACTGTAATTTTTTAGACCTCTGAAGACATAGCTTGCTAATCTTACCCCCACTATTCAGCTCTTGATCTTCAAACATGGTCCTGGGAACAATGTTGTCAAAGATACATGAAGTAAGACTCTAGGTGGCACTTCAGGCTACATAACTGTGACCTTGTCTATCAAGACATGCAGCATTTAAATCACAAGTTTAATCAGGTAATCCTTAGGCAATCAAGGTGATCAGCAAAAGTGCGTTAGCACTTCGTAGTCCCTGCAGCAATTTCCAGTATACATTTCCAGTGTACCAAGAACTATAGCTCAGTTCCACTTCACTGGAAGAAATCAAGAGAAATTTCAGTCAAGAAAACCAAACTACTCACTGGAATAAATCAGATACAGCCCCATGGAGCTCTTGCAAGACCACAAGTTTGTCACCTATGCAGAAGAAAGAAACCTAAATATATCTGTAAGCCTCAAATACTAGAGATAAATGCTATAGTAAAACCACAGGCAATTCAGCAAAATACTGCACCACTCCAATACCTGCTGAAGGGGTACACAGGCTGTATATTTTATTTCTGTACAAATTGCTCTGTCTATTTTCTTCCCATTTCATCAGAACAGAGCTAGCAGTACCTACTTTTCTCCTCTCTCTAAGCCCCAATGACTAGTCAGTGGGTGCCTCAGACATGTGCTTACTTGACAATTTACAAAGAATAAAGAAACACAGCAGCAGTGATGCATGCTCCAGCATGTTTTTTGGAATTGGGGCCCAAATGCCAATGCATTTCTCAGTGGACATCTGAAGGTGCTTTCCACACCACAATTATCTAATGGCAAAGCTGCCAAAGAAGGATTCTGCCTTTTCTCACCCACAGCTATTTGTTACTCTCCCTCCTCCTTCCCATTTATCACTCCGAAGTGTGCTGATACCCTTTAAACTAAATCAGTGAAATAGCTGGTATTAGCAAAACCAGAAAAACCCTTCTGGTCTGTTTTAGATGACACCAAAAATAGCTGCCTTAATGTAACTGTGGCAGGGGACAGGAAACTGCAGTAGGGAAAGGAGCAGAGAGGAAATGCATTGGGAAGGACAAGGACCTCTTCCAACTGTTTTCTTCCTACAGAAGCACTAATGGTGATTAGCAGCCAGCTGTCTATACTAACTGGACAAAAAAAAAAGTCTGCTCCTTCCTAGCTTCTCTTCGCTGTATCTGTGTTAGACTAACTCACAATTCAGCATCATGAAATCCCACAGAGTGTCTGGAAAAGGGCACAGAAAACATGCAGGTCTCCCTATGCATGGGGTCTTTTGCCTGCTGCAGCACTTCTCCAAGCCCTCCAATGCTACACAGCCTTTGCCTCACCACACTTCCCATGCCTCATGCAAGGTCCCCAGGAGTGTTCATGTACCTGGGAGGGGGAAGACTGGTCCTTTTGCCTCCAGGCTTCACTAGCAAGCAATAAATCTGGGGCAGCTGCTCCAGGAGGATTATAACACCTTCTCCCAGTGGGCCAGTCCTTCCCCATCAGTTGCTGAACAGGCAGCAGGCAGTTGGCAGCTGCAGAGAAAAGCAAAGCACAATAAGAAGAGGAATCCCAGCCAACTTGTTGAGGATTTATAAAATGAGGGTCAAGTTTTGCCAAACTTCTTTTCTTTCATGGTGAAACTAGTGAACCCAATTCAGAGTTGTTCCCACAACAAGCTTTCCTCTATTCTCTCCTAGGGAGAAGGAGCATAACCCATCAAAGCTGACACCTCCATGCACAGGTTAGATATTTCCAGGTACACAGAGGTATGAATACACAGAATAGAGGCAGAACAAAAGCAATGATGTATTCATTTTTTATCAAGTTCTCTCCATCTCTGTCTGAGTCCAGCTTGCCATAGCTGCAGAAGCATTGAATAGCCATAGTATTGGGCAAGTTGAATTTATCTTTCAGGAGAGGGAACATCAGTCAGTCCTGCCCTCCCCACCTTAGCCTCTCTGTTTCAACAGCACCAGAACATTTCGCCACAAGTTTATTGCTCATTACCCTCAGTTTATTGTTTTCACAGTCTAACCACAGTTTACCCTCAAGGATATAGTGAAGGCCTACTTCACCCTTTGAGCAAAGCCATGGGGCAAACTCCATGGCAGCCCCAATAGGCATTTTGGTCTCTAATTCCCAGTGAGGGTCAGGAAGGCTGATGTTGAGTAACACTGATGCATGTTCTATGTGACATGTTTGTGGTCCTGCAGATCACATGCACTTTCTCACAGTGAAGTCCCAGCACTCTGGGGTCCCTTGGCCAGGTTTCTTCCAGAGAGCAGGAGCCCAAGGGGATGGAATGTCACTGGTGTCACTCTGCCCACTTGGGAAGCAAGGCAGCCAGGGCAACCATCATTGACACCGGCTGAAGGATGGAGGACAACAGGTTCACAGGACGGGCTCTGAGGTCACCCCTAGCATCCTGACCACCTTGTCAAGGCCACCAAGGGAGGACCACACCAATGCCCTGTTGATGAGACAGCCTGGCACTGCACAGTGTGTCCAACACTGAGAGCAGGGAGATGCCATTCTAGGGAAGAGGGGAGAAACACAGACTAAATGTGGCAAGTACAAAATAGTACTTGTAGCACCGAATCCTGCTTCACAGTGCTGGGTCGGTGCAATACCCTGCTCCTACCTTTGGTACCTACAGAACAGCTCTTCCTTTAAATCTATTATTACTATTGTCTCTCTAAGCCTGAGTAAGAAACTCAAACTACAGTAGTTATGCTTGTTTTTACATATATGGAAGGTGTAACCTAAAAAATTGGGGGATTTTGTCCTCAGGGCCAGCTCTGGACAGTCATGTCATAATGAGGAACACTATAAATGTCAGTTTGCCTTAGAAGACGCTCATCAGGGATTTAGGTTCACCATCCGCAAACAGTATTATCTCCTGTGCCATAATCAGCCTGAAGGAGGAATGGATTCCTAGGACCTTTGGCATTTTGAGTGAAGCAAAGTTACACAATTAAACTCCAGTTAGGAAATATCCATAACTTACCAACAGGGGAGAGCAGTTAAGAGCATTACCAGCTGTCAGCACCTGGGAAACTAAATTAAATGGCCAGAGCACTGAGATATGAAAACTGAAGGGAAAATCACATGTGCCTACTTTCTTTACGGCTGCAATGTCATAGGTCATATGTTGTGCTAACCTGTAAGAAATAATAGGAACTTGGAGATAAAATATAGCTCCAAATGTGAACTGGGGCATGGAATAGAAGAAGTTAAGCAAGGACAAACAGATTACTAGTATTCTGAAGTATAAAATCACTGTCCCCAACACTTCTCTCTCTACTCTTAGCAGCTTCATAAACCAAACCAGCTGTTGCAAATAATACTGTTAGATTTTTAAAGACATCAGTTTCCTTGGCTGTAAACGAAAATACAATTTCTTTAAACTAAAACTACTCTTCCACGTAAATTTGTTTGGGTTTTTTAAAAAAATTAAACTAGTAACATATGTAATGACAGCTTTCCAGGGATGTGTGATGCTTATACAGAGATTCCTGAAAAAATCTTATAAATTTATCATTCCTTTCCTGAATACCCAATTATCTGCGCAGCGTAAGGCAAAATAGAAAATGAAGAAGCAACAACTAATGTAATTTGGGTGGGCTTTATGTGGCAGGAGCTGTGGCCTCACATATAGGAAAGGAGATCTCTTAAACCAGGTTTGTGAAATGGGGATAAGCAGTAGCAATAGGGACTGGTTCAACGTGAATTGGTGGAGAAAGAGGCTGAAAGCATTGAAACATCTCCTGACTGAAAGACTGAGGATCCATAACCATCTCCCACCCTTCCATGCAATGGAGCTACTTGCGTTCCCCAACAGCAGCAGATATGGAGCACCAACTATCACATGTGCAGAGGGGTTGTGTCATCACTGTGTGGCATCAACAGCCTGATTTGGAGGGTCAGTGCTGGACAGAGGCTTGGCATCATCCAATAAGAGGGGCTGAGAAGAGTGCAGGAACAGGTTTGGGGAAGGACAGCAGTAGCAGGGAAGAGGCTAGTGGGAGCTGGGGTCAAGCCTAGTGTGGTGGGAATTAAGAGTCTGGCTAGAAGCAGGAAATGTTCATACTTCTCAGAAAGATTTACAAGCACTGCTAATGAAATAGCAACCCCCAAAATACTTTTGATCCTATTCATTTTTCAAAGGCATCCATCTGAACAGCAGCTCCTGTCTCAGGGTGCTCCTGTGGAGCCATGGGCAGAGCATGCCTGTGTCCCTAGAGGAGTACAGCGTTGCTCTCAGCCAGCACTTGCCAGCCACAAGTACCAGCCTGTCTAATGAGGCTCTCCATCACTCCCTTCCCTGCTGGCTGCACACTGTGGGTGGCACTGGCATGGATGCCTTCACCAAAATGCTTGCTTCATATCAGGGAGGTGCACCCATTTGTAGCTCCACTCCCTTGGCTCTGCAGGTGCCTCTGGCCATGTTGAGGGGGAGGAAACGACAATGGCTGTGATGGAGCCTTCAAGGGAATGCTGACTCACCCCATCCAGGTTGCAAGAAACACCCAGAAGTCTCTCTCAGTGATTTGCTGCAGATGGGGAAATGTAGGCGACAGGCACAATAGCCCACCAGCCTGCCATGGCTTTGAAACACCATGGCCTCGCACAAAATTGCTAAAACAAATACAGCAATTAAAAACCTCTGCTCAATGAGTCTGGTTCTGCAAACAGACAAAGGGGTGGCAGAGTGGTGGCAATGACAAGCGTTGCCTGGTAATCCATTTTCTCTGAGCTACATAATGGTCACATCTATAAAGAAATAATAGAGGAAAGGGAGGGAAGTGCAGGAAATCCATTACTGCCATAAAGGGAAGGAAACAGAACAGGAGCCTGGACCCAAATCTGGGTCCTCCTGGATTCCTGACCTCCTGCCAGGGTAAGATATTAGAAACCAATATCAGGGGTGGAGCAGTAACTGCGTCAGTGACTCATTCCCTCGGGAAAAGCAGAGCCATCCAGACAACTGGCACAGCGTCTCACTGCGTGCATGGCCTCAGAGAGCTCGCCCATCATGCAAGCAGCTGACACACTTCCTGTGATGAACAAAAAATGCAGATCATTTAGCCTGGCTACCTGAGCGTTATCCCTATTGTTGTCTCACAGTAATGGAAACAGAGTCATCCTGATGAGACTTTTGATCCAAAAAAAGCATGTAGTATTATGTGAGATATCCAGGAAATGGAAGTCCAGATGGAAAAAGATTAGGAATTGCTTTCTGAAATGTTTAAAATCACAACTGACCTTATTATTTGGTGTTCAAGCAGGAAAGAAAACTCTGAGACAGGACAACATTCAGGCTTTCTCCTTCCCCTGCCTATCCTGCTGCCACCTATACATGATTCTGGTCATGTGCTGCGTTCTCACAGTTCCCACACAATCCCACCCTTGTGCTCCCAACTCAGGGACCAGGAAGCTGTTTGTCACACAGCATTCCATTTGTCACATTTGTTTCAGGCAACGATAATACCCAGTTGCAAGTAGCACATTTTACTGCAGCAAATATTGCAGCAGTTCTTCTCCAGATGGGGAAATTAAGGCTTAGAGGGGTAAAAAGGCTTTCTTTTGGCCCCCTAGTAAGTTACTGATCTCCCAAGTTCCAGTGTAAATTTAAACATCACTCCCTAGGCTTGCTTTTAGATTCAGCTTGCCAATATATTCCTCTGAAGTCCATACATCAGAATTCTGCCTAACACCTGCACCTAGAAATGCATTTTTCTTGCTGGGAGAAGGCAAGGTGGGAAGGGGACTTATGCCTTGGTACTGCAGTTGATCACTCAAAACCCTGTATACTTTCAGCATTTGTCTAATCAGATTTCAGTAGAATGTACATAGAACTGAATCCAATCTGTCTATTTGTAAAACTTGACAAATTTTTGGCATTAGCAATAGAGAAGCCCGTGCACCACCATCTTTCCCAAATTGGGAATGTTGCAGCCTGATCCATGCAGTTTCCCTTCCTGTGCCTCATGAGTCTCAAGGAAAAAGTTTTGCCTGTAACTGCCTCTCTGAACACCAGTGGGGAAGGTCTTTGTTGTGGTAGGCAATATCCCTCCTGCACATCTTTTCTTTCTCCTCCAATCCTTTATCCTGTACTGCTAGCCATAGGCAACGCCATAGAGATGCATCTTGACATTGAGTGTTATAGGGGCTGATACTTGAGACAGAGTTCCTTCAGAGTTCAAGGCTGGCTTGCTATGTGTTTTGTTTGCTCCTTGAACCTTCTTAAAGCCACAGCTGAGAATTTTAATAGCTTTCCCAGCTGTCTGTGATGAGGGAAAGACCAATGTGACTAAAGGCCTGGTATGACTATGCTTCACTCCAAAGTAAAATAAAATCACCTTCCTGAAAGTAGATGTGTATTTTGGATTTGAAACTACACAGCTGCCAAGATGAGCTACTGTTTAATTTTGGTGGCACCTAGTAGTTCAGTGTGTCCTCCATGTGACACATACCAAAATGGGTCAGTTAAAGAGGGCTGCTGTATAATGACCTTCCCAGTTTGCTCCAGGCTCCTGGGAATACAACCCATTCTCACTACCCATAGCATTGCTTCCAATTTCCCCAAGCCCCACAAATGCCCATGAGCCCTGACTGGCAGGTTTAGCTAGTGCTTCACTGTTCCTGCTTTTGCACTAAATGTTGACATTGTCTAAGTGTCCAGGGTCTGATGTTACAGTCTGCTGCAATATTATTATTACTATGGATAGGACAATTATTAGTATGTTACTATGACTTTATTTTCTTGGTTCATCATAGCAAACAAACAAGAGTGTGATCTATGGCAGTTTCCATTTCAGTGTCTCTGCAGCTCTACCGCAGAATGCCATCATCCACACCTCTGATCCCTGAGAGTCCTGTTAGTGCATCTTGTTGGCAGCAGAAGTATTCTTCCACTGCAGGTTTGATCCAAAACAGCATATTCCACCATCTGCAGCTACCTGCTGGTGTCCAAGACGTAGTGAGGTGGTTGCTTTCTTTATCCAATAGCATTCGCCAATATTTATCTCTGGCAGCAAGCGCTGAGGCTATTTTTGCTCCTGCCAAGGCGGGTTAACGTGTCTTTCCTTACAGGCACTCGGTAATGAGCAGTTTGTCGTACTCGGAAGAGGTCGCCAGGCTTAGGCAAACGCAGCATTTGCCCGTGCGGAGGGTGGCCCCCAGGTCAGCACCTGGAGGGGGCGCGGCACCTGCAGCACTGACACCGCCTCTCTCCATGCGCTGGAGTGGCTGCTGCTCCCCCTTCGCCCTTAGTGCCGTGGTCACACAGGTGCTATCCTAGCCAAATCTCTGTTTCAAGGTGAAATATGTCTGGAAAACATCCCAATCCTTTGGAAATATCTCGATAACCTTTCAGCAGTCCAGTCCCTCTTCATGGGCCAAGCTTTTCTGCTTTGCCTACGTGGACACAGACTATCCCACCTCAACTCATATTCAGGTCAGTTGTTGTTAATAATTTTTTTTCTATCTGGTATCTTACTCTGGAGAGTATTCCCTTTTTTGTTTTGTTTTCTTTCACAATTTTTTTCCCTCCTTCCACCTCCAAAACACAAGCTGAATACTCTATTTATGCTGTGGTTGTGAATTGGTGTGCACTTGCCTTCTACATAGCCACATCTCTCCCAACACCAGGATGGGCTGTTGAAGAACCCTCACATCAGCTACTGTTTCTTTCAAGCATACCACAAATTCCTTTTTTAAACATAAATGATCTGTTAAACTAATCCACCAGTTTCTTTGGGGGCAGTATTCAGCTATATGTATGACTTAAATTCAATTATGTTCTCTGAGGAGATTCTTTACTCACATTTTATTTACCAAAGAGAAAAGCTTACAATATGTTGTGATCTCTTCTAGATCTCATATGGGTCCTACTGATGTGTCTGAAAGCCACTGCAGTATGTCCATGACTGGTACTAGAGTGGTTGTTATTGGTTTTGCTTCTCTCCCTTTTCATCTCATTTTCCCACTCTCCAGAAAGAACCTAGTTTATAAATTTGTTCCTTTTCATACCTATCATATCAAATATTGGAATTTTGGATAATGTTGGTCTTTCTTCCTCCTTCCTATCCCTTTTCCTTGCAAATAAGCATGATCACAGCCATCATTTCTGACTGCCCGGGTAGAGGAATCAGATCACCTCTGAAATCATGCTCTCCATGAAAAGAAGATGAAAAGCAGAACAAGCAAATATGACCTGGAAAAAAGAAAATGGAAGAACCGTGGACTGCTGCCAGCAGCTCTGCTGAGGACCCAGCCTGCTTGCCAGCAACTGAAAAGCTGCTCACCACTGAAGGTGACTAAACCTAGGGCAGTTTCAATGTCTGCCAAAATCAACAGTGGGCCAGAAGATGGCCCACAGTGATTGCTGGACATGTCTTCCAGTTCTGATGACTGGCCAGTTCCCAGTCCTGTGCCTCAGTTTCCTGTTTTTGGAATGGGTAGAGCTGTTAAATTTTGTTACAAGAACCAGAACACCCTTTATGTATGCCAGGAAATTAGCAAACACAGCAGTGGGAAGGGATCAATAGAACAGACCGTAATGATGAAAGAACTAAACTAAATGTCTCTTCCTTAAAAAGCCTCATGCACAGCCAAGGCTGGAGGCTGGCAGAAATCAATAAAAAAATCCCCTTCCCATAAAAAGTACAAAGTATTCAAATCATTTGCATGTTATCAGTAAGTGCAAATAAATGATAGAGAAACAGGTCCAGCTTCTGTCCTGTAACCCTTGCCTCTTGCCTTTCCCAACAGGAAAGTGTAAAGCTCTTCTACAGGGCTAGTTTACAGGGATGACATTGAACACAAGAGCCTGGCCTGGACTCCTTCTTGGGAATGGGCAACTGCCTCCCCTTGCTTGCCAGTCACCATGCCCTTTATTGGACCTAGTCTCAAGTACATGCAGATCTCTATTTATCAAGCTACTCCCCAGCTGTGTCTAGGCATACTTTGATGAATTAATGCATAGGACATTAAAAGCTGTAACTATATAGAAAGGAACATAACCCAAAATATATTTAGCAGTCTAAACAGATTGTACCGTGCAACATGGACTTTTGGCTCTACAAAGGGATATTTGCTTCCATCTCCAGCTGTTTAAAAACTAACCTTGTTTACTGCATTAAAAATTGTTCCTTTCACCCCTGTGCCTGCACACGAGGACCACAGAGCACCCTGCTGCACTCACAGGTCACACAAGACCACATCTGACCTTGACCTTAGCACACTCCTGACCAGATGTGTCTCCAAATGTGGCTGTGCTGGCTTCACACCACACAGGTATGGATCCAAGATCTGGCCAGATCCAAGGAGAACAGATCATGGATCAAAACCTTTTTCTGAGGTGCTATACAAGCACTGGAAAGAAAGAGGACCTTGAGCCTAAAGAATATGTAAGAAATGTAAAGCAAGAATGCTAAAAGAGATTTCAGTAACGTTAATGTTCCCTAGATATTTCCACATGCTGTTTTATAAATTAAGACGTTTAATGAGCATTGAATCAAAAATGGTACCTCAGGCAGATGAGCCAAAGAATAGGCAAAGGGTAGTAAGAAGAATGAGTATTTTATCTTCCAGAGAGGAGATTCTTCTCCTGAGCACAGAACAAGATCAAACTGGTTTAATCACAGAATATAAACTCTAGGCTAAAAAGCTGATCTAGTGTGCCTAGAAAGAGGACAGTCATTTAAGTACACCCAATTACTGTGTACATAATAAAGTAGCTTTATTTATGATAAAAGACAGGCAATGCCCCAAGGCATGTTTCCTCTGAAACTCAATCCATGCTCATGTTCACACTTACAGGTGCAATGATCCCCTTGCTTCCATGTAGTGAATTAATTTTGAGCAACAATTAGCCCTCACAGGGTCACTGCTATTTCATTTTCTTGCCATTTTGAAACATTCAGTATTGGGATTACTTTCTTTCTATTAAGTCTATCTGACTTCTTTCATTCACTAGGTGTTTTTTTATTCAGTCATTAACCTTTTCAGTAAATTCTTTGAAAATCAGTTCCTTACAGTACTTTGGATTGGCTTTCTGGAAGTGGTGGATCCCAGTCTATGTCAGTGTCTGCACAGACAAACAGAGCAGCTTCCAGAAAAACTAATTTGCAATATTTTGTGTGCAGGACAGAGCAGGAGAAGAGTAAAAATGAAGTGCAGGCACTCACAATGACATAACATGTTCATGAGAAGATTCTGTGAATACCTATTATAATATTTCTTATGAATACTTTAAAAACTAAAATCTGCTTGATATATTCCTTTTCTCCCACTCTCAGGAACAGTTACTGTCACAGATACTTTCTTTAGAAAGTTTGTATTTGACTCCACACTTCCAGAACAAAGCCTTTGGCCTCAGTTGTCCAGGCATCTGCACATGTGCACTGGTCAAAAGAAACTCAGCAGGATTATGCACATGTAGAAAGCTGTTTTTAGCTATTTATTTATGCAGTTTTTTTCAGGTTGATAGAAACTATTTCTTCCCAAAGAAAGAAATGCTAGTGATGGACATTCTATGTCCATCTTCTTGTGAGAGTAGTGTCCATGCTTCCTCAAACAAGTAGCTTTTACATAGCTGAGGTTGACTTACTAGAAAAGATCATGTACTCTCATTCAGTGGTGCAGACCATGTTTAAAGAAAACATACTTACAGAAAGAGAGAAAATAGTGTGTTTCTACCATTGTCATCTGTGAAAATTTTTGCCTTTACCTCTTGTCCAGTTTTGGATTTAGTTTCTAATCCCCTTAACAGGCTTTCCCAAATCCTGAGTAGTTTAAACTATTACTTAATATGTTCTTTGCTAGAAGGATTTTCTGCCTGTGTCTATGTACATTATAATATGTATGCACATACACATAACATTATTATTCCCTTAGTGGCAATTAAGCAGCATAATCCACCTCAAAGATATTTACAACAATTTAAACTACCCTGAATCAAGGAGTTTAGAGGATTAGAGATGAGATTTAAGCAGTTAGTGAGAGGATAAATTTTACTGTTCCTGTGCACTGTAGCACTGTTTGACTTTAAGACCAGAGAATGGAGGGTTTGGAAGTGATCGAAGAACAGAAGGAAATTAATCAAAAGTTGAATATGAATCAAAAGCCCAGAATAGTTTGTTTGTTGACAACTTTTAATTTTCAAGTTTAGAGGAGGGTAGACAGCTGGCTCCTTGAGCAAATTTGTTCAACTTCCTTGCAATCTCCTTTCATTGGTAATTTGAGGACAGTCAGTGAGAGTGTGTGTGTGTACTCCCACACCATCTCCAGCACCCTGCACATCTGTGTTGTGAGCAGGCACAGTGGGTCTGGCTTAAACTGAAAGCTCTGGTATCTTCAGTAACATATGGCATGCTCTGGGATAGAGGGCACAAACCAGCACTGAATATTCAAGCCACACTGGATTTATCAGAGGAAAAAAGCACCCAAAGATAAAAATTTGGCTAAGGTGAAGAAGGATTGAACTCACACAGATTGAACAGCCCTGCTGTTTGATTTTTCCAATGTCCACGTAGTGAATCAGCACACTAGGATTGTTTATGGGCACACCCTGACTTGTATTTGTATCAACACATTTATACTTTTCACTCTCAGACTCCTCAGCTGAAATAATGTTTGGCTGAAAGTGTCTGAAGAAAAGCTCACCCAATGTATTTATCTCTTGCACAATCTATGGAGCCAGTTCCTCCAGTCTACCTTTTCAATGGAATAAGAGTAAACTCTCTGAAGCTGCCCCTCTTCTGTATGTAACCAAAATATTGTCTATTTTCCCTCTCTCTGCCAGTGAGAAGCTACCACTAAAAAGTGACAAATAGGGAAAAATACTGTTTCCACCTGGTGAACTAAATATACATCCCACATAATTCTCCAATAAATTCCTTGTATTACTCTCAGAGGAAATTTTTTTCCCCAAATTTATTTTTTCGTGAGTAGTATCTTATATACAAAAATGCATCAAACCTTCCTGTCACACCCCAGGCATCAGCTCCTATTATCCACTCCAGAGGAGAGCAGCAGAGTCAGAGCAGGAAGTGGAGTTCTCTGAGGGTGTGGACTTTCCAAGCTGCCAATCTCCCAGCTGTGACTTTGCCCAGCAGCCCAAGGGCAGCCTTGCTAGTAGTCCATGGAGTAGCCCCCAAAAGATGTGGTCCAGCTCCCTTCCCCACACAAGGCTCTGGCAAACTTGGAAGCAGCAAAAACCTACCCTCTGCACAGTCAATTTTGCATTGCTAATGAGAGCGTGCAGCAAAGCCTTCTTTCTGAATGGACATTTCCTTCCCTTTCTAAGAAACTTCTTCTGACATATCTGTGTTTGCTGCTTACTAGAAAGAAGGGAGGAATAGGAAAATGTGTGTGGAAGACATCAGGATGGAGAGGCCAAGCACAAGGAAGCCTTGCATCAGGAGTGTCATGTCATGTGTTTATATCAGCTTTACTTCCTGGAGATCCACACTTGGTGATGGATGGCGTAAGCTCCTTGTGGTCTCCAAATGGCAACAGGAAATTCTCATTACAACTCCTCCTTGTGACTGTGGCTACTTCACTTAAGAAAGAGAATCATTAAGGGGAACAATCTATTTGCAAAACTTGTAAAAGTTCTAGCTGTGTTTGTGGTGTTTTTCCTCTTAAAAAATACCAATTATTTCAAACTACCTTGAAGTGCCTGCAGCAGTGCCATGAGACAGTGAAATGCCCCATTCACACACCAGAAGGAGAAACAATCTTTTGGATATGGCAGTGGATTTCATGCCTGAAGTGCTCAGAAGTTTATTGCATTTACTGGGGAGTGAGGACGGAAAATACAAAAATTATGATAAATAGCTTGCCATAGCCCATCTACAAATTTCACCTGCTGACATGCTTTAGTGGGCAGACACTAATACCACCCTCGGGAGGAAGAAGGAAACCAGCACTGGGACGGGAAGGGGTTAGGCAAGATTTAAGTGAGTGTACAGGAAGCAATAAAGGTTGTGGAGATTTAGTTGGGTTCTGGTGAGTGTTTGATTGAATCCTTGGTTAGGGAACAAACTTGACAACATTCTCTGGTTTTGCTGTAGGAACAACTGTTCACTTGTCTAAATCCTGCCCTCAGCACTGATATATATCAGCCTTCAATTTACTCTCACTTCCATTCGAATCACAGTATGAATCAAGCAGATCGCCCCTGCTACTATGCAGATGGCGTGCAGAAAAGACTACACAGTTTGTTTTAAGGATTTTTAATTTATTTTTTTTTTAAATTTTAATTAGGCCTGATTTGTTCTTCCATTTCCTGCCTAGGGTGAATTTAACACAGGTGGTGTCTTCCAGGGAAGGGCAGGGGATTTGGGTGAAACCTCAAAGCTGCCTGAGCACGCTGTGCTCTTGGCTGCCAAGCTGAGCCTGCGTTTTACAAGCCCAAGTTTGGCAGAGAGCGATGCCAACGGGACCAGCCCCGGGAAGGGCTCTGGGAGCTCAGCCCCAGCGGCCAGCAGGGGAGCCTGGCCAGCCGTGTCTCAGCAGCCCGAGCCAGCGTCAGGTGCCAGAGTAGATCAGATCAGAGGTCCAGCTCGCCTGAAATCCTGCCTCTCCTGCTCGCCTGAAATCCTGCCTCTCCTGCTCCTCTGAAATCCTGCCTCTCCTGCTCCCCTGAAATCCTGCCTCTTCTGCTCCTCTGAAATCCTGCCTCTCCTGCTCCCCTGAAATCCTGCGTGTTCTGCTCCTCTGAAATCCTGCCTGTTCTGCTCCTCTGAAATCCTGCCTCTCCTGCTCCCCTGAAATCCTGCCTGTTCTGCTCCTCTGAAATCCTGCCTCTCCTGCTCCCCTGAAATCCTGCGTGTTCTGCTCCTCTGAAATCCTGCCTCTTCTGCTCGCCAGGAACACATGCAGAAGAACCCCCCCTGCAAAGGAAAAATGCCCATCCAAAAATTTGTTCAACAGTCCAGTTTCACTGCAAGAGGGAAGTACTCACTGACACAGACCCTGAAGCAGAGATCTGAGTTATTAAAATAATATTACATTAAATTATGAGTTCATAGATTAACTTTTACCCTGGATAGTTTAACTGCAGATGTAGGCAGTATTGATTGCAATGTCTAACATTTGTTAATCCTACTGAGCTTTTTACCTCAGTATTTTCTCAAGGCCATGGCAGAAACACTGTCTTAAAAAAGCATTTGCTGGTTTAGATTTAAACCTGTTGCTTTTATTTCTGAATCTCTCTGTGATATTTATTACAAAGGAGGGTACACAGGAGTGACCACACGACCCCTTGGTACCATCTGTTATTTTATATACTGCAGTGACATCCCTTCCTTGCCACCTTCCACTACTCAATCGTCCATATCTTCATCTCAAAGTGTTTCCATACCTCTTCATCACAGGTTTTTTTACTCTTCTCTAGACGTAAAAATATGTCAGCCATATAATCTTTTATGAGGTGAAGCTCCCCTTACCTAAAAACAGCATTCTAGCTGAGGACATGCCATTGATCTTTCCATAAAAAGGCATTGTAATTCTCACAGCACTATCCTTTATGCCTCCCTTAATAGGAGGATAACCTGATTCTGGGAACCTATTCCCAAGGAGCAGCTAGCTGGAAAGAGGTTCAGGTTCTCTGAGTTTTGACCAGAACTTTTTATGATGTGGCAAAGCCCAAAGCTAAGTCTGTCAGCAAGGTCACCTCTGCCATGCACACGTGTAAGGTTCTGTCCCACTGCCTCCACCCTGCTCCATGGGAATTTTGGTTGCCAGGCACAGCCTTTGTTTGCCTGTCCAAAATAAAGTGCTGAGCACCACTGTTGGCTGAGCATTGTCCCCTGTGCTGTGGAGGTGACTGCAGTGCAGGAACAAGCAATAGCAGCAGTTCCAGGGGGCCCGGGGCAAAGGTGGAGGTCACGACCTCTTGTGTATCATTAGGCAATTAGCCAGAGCCCTCTCTAACCTCTCAAAACACAGGGCCCTGGGCAAACTGTCCTCCCTAGCCAACCATGGCTGACCCTCTCTATCTGTAGCCACACTGGGAGTGTTTTGACACCCTCTCAGATATTCTTCTGTTCTGCATATGAACAACACTATTATATGCTTTTCTATCTGCATCTTGCAAAGTTGCCAGATTTTGAGGCACTGGAAGATGACCTTTTTCAAGGAATTTCATAGAACTGGCACTCTCAGAGCTGCCATAGAAACAGGCTGGGTATTTATAGGTTTTGTTCAAGGTGCTGTCCCATCTCAGGATCCTGCTGTCTGTATCTAATATTAAATGTTTTTGCCCAAAGGGGCTTAGAAAACAGTGGCCAGAACCATGTGTGAAATGAGAAGATACAGAAGGGAAAGATTTAAGGATTTAGACATAATTGAACCTAGCCAACTCAGCTAAGCAGACCCCATTGAGGTAATTCCTGAGTCCCTTGAAAATCTACCCAGATTTGGTCATAATAAAACAGGCAAATCTCAAAATGCCTTTTTCTAATTTTAATTCTCTTCACATTTGCAACCTCAGTCCAAGAAGTTATGTGGCAAGGTACAGCTGGTATGTTTCTGACTGTACATTCAAAGGCTA
>VYZP01014304.1:0-20673 GCA_013400635.1 Hypocryptadius cinnamomeus | reverse complement strand
TTTTTTTTTTCTCTGGATTTTAGGATATCCTGAGTCTCAAGGAAGAATTACAAGAATTCAAAAATAAGAAAATGAAAACTCAATTTGTTTGGGTTTTTTAAAGCTCCTGAATGTTAAAGCAATGTCAGAACACGGGACTTGATCAAACTTCTGGAAACTGGATTTGGGGCTCAGTGTCTAACTCCAAGTAACAGATGGTTATGGAATGGTTACCCCAAGAGGAGGAATTCTGAAAAGCTGGTTCCAGCTGATGGCCCATGGAGGGTGGGGTGTCCCTGGTGAGCCGAGGGCAGGAATCTGAGGTCCTGCTGCTCCACTGGCTTCGGTGACCAGGGTGGGGATGGGGATGGAGGGGCTGGCTGTGGTCAGAGGGGTCTGTGGGACCTGGCACTTCCCACAGCTGTTTGTTCATTTTCCTTGGAAACACGAGGCATGAAGGGTTTAACTCCAGCTGGACGGGGCTTGGAGCACCCTGGGATGGTGGAATGTGTCCCTGCCCATGGCAGGGGTGGGGTGGGATGGGCTTTAAGCTCCCTTCCAACCCTGACCATTCTGGGGTTCCATGATTCCAGCTCGATGCGAGTTCCTGATTTCCCCCTGTTCCTTTGGAAAAGGGAGGAGCCCTTCTCTTCCCAGGTGTTTTGTAAAGACGTAATTGAAGGGAACAGTTTTGGGAATGCCGCAGCATTGACTGCTTGCCCTGATGACATAATGGGGCAATAAAGCCCTAACCACGAATGAGGTCATGGGAGAGCAATTCCAGTTAAACTGTAACCTGGCACTGCCTGGGATGGGTCAGCACACACAGGCCCTGACTTTTCTGAAGCCAGGGCTTCAGGAAAAAGAAAACAGCTGCAATCAGCCCAACTGGAAGTGGGAGCAGCTCCTGGTGCCTGGGATTCCAGCCAAGAAGGAGCTGCCGTGCCAGCTCACCTGCTCCAGGTAGGGGAACCCTCAGGCAGCTGGAAAAACAGGCAATGGGGCTTGAGATTCTTATCTTGGAATCCCAGAATGGCTTGGGTTGGAAGGAACCTTAAAGCCCAACCCATTCCATCCCTGGGCAGGGACAACTTTCACTGTCCCAGGGTGCTCCAGGCTCCATCCAGCCTGACCTTGGACACTGCCAGGGATCCATGGGCAGCCACAGCTGCTCTGAGGAATCTTTACAGGGACCAGCAGGGTGTTGGGGTTTATGAGTGGAAAGCAGGAAGAGCAAAGAGAGCGTGACCGTTGTCTCCTCATTCCCTTTTTTGGTGTTTTTGTTGGTTTTTTAAATTTAACTACCAAATTTTTGGGGTTGGCACTTGCTCTTGATGTGGCCTATGGCTTTGTCAGCCTGCAGTGACAAGGCTTTTGTGTCTCTCAATTTTAATTCTGTTCCCTGAATTGATGGTGCTTATCCTTGCAAATGTGGCTTTTGTAGCACTGAGAGGCAGGGGCAGGACCTGAGCTGGGGGAAAAACACAAATCCCAACAGTCTCTCCATTCTCCTCTGTGTTACCTGGAGTGTTTCTCTGATTTTTTCCTGCTTTAGGAGGATGCAAGGGGTGGGTGTCAATTCAACCTGCTCTGAAGCAGCTGGTGCATCCTTGGGAAAAGGAACAGGACTCCAGATCTGTGGCAGGGCCACGTGACACCATGGAGGTTTTGTTGGCCTATTTTCTCAAAGCCCAGGTTTTACTCTTGAGCTGTCAGGTCAGATGAGGATTCAGTTCTGCGGCCAAAATAGAAATTAGCCATGTGTGGTAATCCATTAATCCCTGGAAATAATGCCATTTATTCATGTTTTGGGGAGCTGGGCTGTCCTCATGACGCCTCCTTGGGCTGCAGCAGGAGCTGGCCAGAGGTGTCCCAGGCTGCCCTGATCCCTGAGCTGAGCCCTGAGCCATCAGGGCATCTACATTCCAGCTGCTCTGACTCCTTGGACAGGGAAGCTGTGGCTGCCCCATCCCTGGGATGCCCAAGGCCAGGTTGGATGGGGCTTGGAGCAGCCTGGGAAGGTGGAAGGTGTCCCAGAGCAGTCATAAAGTACAGAAAGTCAGTCCATGGGGTTAAACCTGAGGTGCCTGAGCATTCAGAACAGAAGCATGGAATCATTTCAGATGGAAAAGATCTCCAGGATCACCTGTGCCCCATTCCCACCTTGTCCCCAGCCCAGAGCTCTGAGTGCCACCTCCAGGAATTCCTTGGACACCCCCAGGGATGGACACTCCAAACCTCCCTGGGCAGCCCCTGCCAAGGCCTGATCCCCCTTTGTGTGACAGAATTCCTCCTGATGTCCACCCTGAGCCTCCCCTGGCACAGTTTGAGGCCAATCCTCTTGTCCCTTTGCTATTTCCTTGGGAGCAGAGCCTGACCCGTGCATATCCAGGGAATAAAGGCTGGATGCAGTAGGATACAAGTTGATAAATTCACTTTTTTTTGTTTTAAAGGCAGTTCCTATTTCTTTTTTCAGAAGGGACAGCCGTTGCCCTGCAGCAGAGCTGTGTAATAATAACAGTTTGTCTCTCCCTGGATCTTTTCCTTTCCACTTTTATCACCAAGAGGCTTCTTTTGTAGCACGTGGTTGTCCTTCCTTGCTCAGCCGTGCTTTTCTCCCTGCCTGTGCTCTCAGGAGAGTTGTTACTATTTTTTCCTTCTTGTTTTACCAGGCTGTATCATGACTTTGTGCCTTTGTGAGTAAGGAAAACGTGGGAAATGCTGCTGTGCCTGCAGCAGTGGGTTTTTGCTATTTTTTTTTGTTCAGAAAATGGTATCGTTGCAGGCCTGTACGTGAAGGCCATAAATATAAATATAGAGTAAAACTCACGGTGGTTTTGTGGGATTTTTTGTGGGATTGCAGCTTGGGCACCTCCCCATCCACCCCAGTGGGAAGAGAAGGGACAGGATGAGCAGAAACAGCTTCAAGCTGTGCCAGGGGAGGTTTAGATTGGAAATTGGGAAAATTCCTTCATGGAAAGGTTTGTCCAGGCCTGGCACAGCTGCCCAGGGCAGTGCTGGACTCCCCATCCCTGTAGGGGTTTAAAATCCATGTGGATGTGGCACTTGGGACATGGGGCAGTGCTGGCCTTGGCAGTGCTGGGAATGGTTGGATTTGATGATCTTAAATGTCTTTTCCAGCTTTAATTCCATGATTTTCTGCTTGGTCCTGCTGAGCCCAGTCCTTTTTGTCCACCTCAGCTGCAGCTCCTGGATTCCCTTGGAGTTTTCCTCCTCCTCTCTTTGGGAGCTGGCAGTGCAAAGGGCTTTGGCCAAAAGCAAAATCTCAGCATTTGCCTAATCTTCATGGCTGTGTTTATTTCTGATAAATTGAGGGACACCACAGCGTGTTCCAGCCGCACTTTATCACATCCCAGTGAATTTTATTTTTTTATCACATCCCAGAGAACAGATTCCAGGGGTCTGGCAGGGAATTGGCATCTGGAAAACCCTCCTGACAGGGATTTGGAGAGAAGCACTGATGTTCCTTTCACTTTTTGCTCTCCTGGAAACCTTCCAGTAACTTCAATTATTCTATGGATTTTTTTTTTAATTTTTTTTTAAGGAGCTGGATGTATTTTACGGATGAGAAAGTGAACTCAGCACTGCCTTGGAAAATCCGCCCCTGCCAGAATTGATTACCTGAAATTCCAGTGGATTTCAGCAGCCTTTGCTGAGGGTGGAAAGCATCCCAGCACTCAGCACCTCTTCCCTGTTAATTCCACTTTTATTCTGGCTTTATTCCACATTTCCAAATCCTCCTTCCTTTCCCTTCCCTTCAGTTCCATTAAGTGCTGCCGTGTGTCCCAAGGTTTCTAATTATAAATATAATATCATTATAAATAGTTCATTTGGGACATTTATATAATGCTCAAAATGATGCAGGCACAGTTTGCAGGGAGGTGTTGAACACAATTACCTGTCTAATCCCAAGAATGGGATTGGGAAAGAATGGGATTGTAAAACCCCAAGAATGGGATTAGACTGTAAGACCTTTAGGCTGCTTAAATTAGAAATAGTAGTAGAAGGAATTGAAGGAGTAAATTAGTAGCAAGCTAGACTGGGGGAAAAAATAAAGAAAATAAAGTTAGATGCTAATAATACTTTTTATTATTATTATTTTCACTCATTGTATTAGAGAAAAAAACCATTGCACTTCCCAACTGTGTATCTGAGGAATAGCAGCTGTGGCTGAGTTTGAATTTACTCCTGGGTGTAGGACCAGGCTTTGGAAAGGCTGGGAATGACTGGGAATATTTCACTTCTGAGTAACAGCTGTGAGAGTGGCGCAAAGGTGGTGTGAAAGTTGTTGTCACGGGAGATTCTTCTATATTTGAGCTTATCCAGGGATTATTTCTGGTGGATTATCCCACTTTACATGGAAAGGTAGGATTTTCTAATGGTTATTCTAATGACTGCTGAATTCCTGGGTTTTTTAGTGTGTTGTGAGGCAGGACTGTGTAATACCCTGTGGAAACTGTGCTGTTAAATTCAGTGTATTACCCTGAAATAGGGAGCTCTGGGGAGCAGCATTTCCAGGGACAGAATTTTAGCAGTGGCTGCAGAGCCACCATCTGGAAAAATCCTGCCACAAAGCAAAGGTTGTGTGAAATTATTTCTAAATCAAGCAGGACTGGTTAGTGGCTGAGATGGGAGCCTCTCCTAATTAATTTGTTCATTAGTGATTGGATAAATCACAACAAATTAATAACAACATTCATTTTCCACTCTGTTTAGAGGGATTGGAGTATTTCTGGACCTGTTTATTTGTCTCCATCTATGAATTTCCCTGAATCAAGAGACAGCGCATCCTCATCACACTTTTCCTCCAATTTTCTTCACGCTGGAAATTATTTTCTGGTCTCACCAATGCTGAAATTCTGTGTTTAGAAAGGAGAATCAGCTGTGGCAAACATTCCCCCATGGAATTCTCCATGGAGCCTCTCATCTGAGGCGAAGGGAGTCAAGTGGGATCAGGAAACTCTAAAAGTGTGTGTTAAAGGGACTCCAAGCTTTCTGGTGTTACTGGGCTGCTCGTGGTAAAAAACTTTTCCTCTTTGTTATGGATTTTCCTCTTATCTCTGGGAATGACTCCCAGGATTGTTTCCTCAGTGTCCTCAGATGGCTTTTTTTATGGAGGGAGCATTTTTGCCCTGATTTCTGGTGGTGTCTGTGAACCATGGCTGAGTGTTCATGTTCAACCATTCTGTTGCTGGATTTAAAACCTCCTTAAAGAATTTTTGGCACGCTCAAGTTGTATTTTCTTTTTACATCAAAACTGAACATTCAGTGCTGAGGTGATGGGAGAGTATAAAACAGGGTTTAAATAAATTTAAATTTCAAGCAAACATTGCTTTTACTTTTAGCTTCCTTCTGCCACGAGGGAAAAAAAAAAAACCATATCGATTTGACCTGAAAATTTATCTTCTGCTCTGCTTCCTTGCAGGTCCAGGATGGAACATTCCTGCTCACTCCTGCTGCTCTGTGTTAGTTTCGTTTTTGCACGAGCTCTGCCACCCAATGGAACAGAACTGCCCAAAACAACCACAACAACCAGTAAGGAGTGACCTGTGGGGCAGGATGGGCATGGACCTCAGAGGGTGTCCCCGGTGGCACAGTCCAGGATGTTTTTGCAGGACTTTGACCGCACTGACACAGTTCTGGTGGTGCCAGGTGTCCTCTGGGTTTGGTCTGCACGTGGGTGGTGTTGGGGTTTCACTTTCTCTTTGCCGTGGGAGGGAAAACCACGGCAGAGGTGGAGGAGCTGCAGGGCCCAGGAGCTGCCAGGGGGATCTGAGGGGATGTGGGCACAGATAACAGGAAATAAATTTTCATTAGACAGCAGGATGAATAGATTGAAACACCATGAGGAGCCTTGACACAAGTTCTGTGTTTTCATGCAAGGACTCGAGGAGGGTGTGAGGTGTCCTGTGGAAGGTCCTGCCAGGTGAGAAACAGGAGAGCTGTTGTTCCAGAAGCTGAGAGTGAGCTCCTCCTCTCTTGATGCCTTGTGAAGCTGATCCAGAGCAGAGGCTGGGCAGAGTTACAGAATAAAGCAGGGATTTATCCCAAGGATCTCCTCCATGGATCCACCTTGGGCAGCACAAGAGCCCAGCCAGGGTCACACCCAAGATGAACCAAAATGGTCCCAAAATGCACGAGCGCTCCCGGGGTCTCTCCCTGTGATNAGTGGGATGGGATAATCTGAGGCCCCTTCCAGCCCAAAGCAGGGAGATGAAGCTGCTGATGTCCCATATGAGCAATGTGACCACGTTTTGATGACTGTTCAGGTCGCTGTTGTTGACACCCAGTGTTTCATAGAAGGCTGATTTGTTGCTTTATTTGCTTTTAATCTGTTTGTGAACTTTACACCCCTGGGGAAGGAGAGGAATCAAATGCCAGGCTGGGCTCATGGTCCCTTGGATTGTTTTGGTTCTTGGTTGTAGTGATTTAAATGGAAATGGGGGAGATTTAGATGGGATATTGGGAAGAAAATGAGGGTGGGAGGCCCTGGCACAGGGTGCCCAGAGCAGCTGGGGCTGCCCCTGGATCCCTGGCAGTGCCCAAGGCCAGGCTGGACATTGGGGCTGGGAGCAGCTGGGACAGTGGGAGGTGTCCCTGCCATGGCAGGGGTGGGACAGGATAATTTTGAGGGTCTTCCCATCCCAAACCAGTCTGGGATTTGCTGCTAATTCAGGTGTGAGCATTTGCCTTCTTCAGAATCTGACTGCAGGCTGGGTGCAGCCCTTGCTGGGCACTCCAGAGCTCGGCAGGGCAAGTGGAGCTTGGGGGACAAGGGGCTCCCCCATCAGCAGTGACAATCTGAGCGTGGCTGTGCTTAGTGCTCCCAAAAAAACCAAATTATTCATAGAAATGAAGCTTTAGCCGAGTGTGAATTTGCTAATTAATCAGTTTGAAGTACTGTCAAGTAGTTTTTGGTCCCTGCTTCTTGTCTGGCACCTGCAGCTGTAGAAAAACAAGTTACTAATATTGGGCTGAATATGTCAGAATATGGGAATTGAGAAGGGGAAGTCACTTGTTGTTTTTATCACTTCCCAGAATTTTAATAACATGAGTACAAAGGGAGTTTTGCTATCAGTGTTGTTCATCTTCAGAGCTTAATTCCAAATTGTGTTGGATTTAAGTCTGATAATGTGGATAAGAGTAATCTGATCATCCTATTTTAATTAAATCTTAATTTCAGTGATATGATTCAGAAATAATTGGTGTGACTAAAATTTTTTTGCTAATTACCAAAGCCTTCCTGGCTTTGCAGTGAGGAAGAGTTTTTTCTGACAGACAAGTAGGTGCACCCTGAAAATTACATTGCTGCAGAAAGAGAACCAAGATAATTGGATTATCTAATAAATTTGGTAGCCATTGAATTAATACAGCATTTTGAAATAAAGATTTTTGATTGAAGCATAAAGAAAACTTCATTTTGCAGACTATGGAAAGAACTAAAAGAGCCTAAAAAAAATCAGCTTTCCATTTGCATGCTAATTTGATGTGTGATCCCAAAAGATACTTTTGATTCTGAAAGGAATAGGTATAAATGATTCCATGTCATTATTTGAGCTGCCTTGATTTTTTCAAAGATTTGCTGAATTACAATGTCAGCTTTATTCTTATTTAAAACATGGTTACCTTGTCTGGATGGGTCGATTTTTAGTACTGCTGCCATTTTGCCTCCTACAAGAACACCCTGAAATTGCAGCCATGAAATTGCTACCTTGAAATTTCCCTTTTAGAAAATGAGAATGAGAATCTCTGGGGTTTATTGCACTGCCATTTACTGGAAATTTGCCCTGATCTTTACTCCAGGTATTCAGCTGCATTAAATAAATATAAACCACCAAACCACAGAATGGTTTGGGTTGGAAGAGAGCATCTAGTTCTGACTTCCAAGCTAATATTTATTAGGATTTGCATAAATAAATGTGTATTTCCAGTAGAGATATCTTAATGCTCCCAGATCCTTGTTACAGACTGTTTGTTCATAGTATTGCCCGTGACCATCCTGTAACTCCTGGTAATTCAAATATTTGTAAGTTCCCCAGGATTAATCATGGTCTGGATTGTTTTACTTCCTCTTGTATTTTTACTTGTGGAGTTGTTGAAATGTGCAAGCAGCCTGGGAGCTGCAGTTGTAAACCTTCAAATACCTCTCCAAATGTTTACATTCCACTGGTATTTACTCCATGAGGGTTCCTGGTGCCTTTGAATCCTCACAATTCCTTCCCATCACTGATGTCTGAACCTTCAGAGGCAATGACTTTATCAGAGGAGTTGCAGGTTGAAAGGCAGGAAAATGGGGCAGCTTTGGGGCTCCTGTTTAGTGCTGGTTTCAACTTTCAGCAAGTCAGTGGCAATGTGAAAATAAGATTTTGTGTCTCTCCACTCTGGAGAGACCCCACCCAGGGCACTGTGTCCAGCCCTGGGGTCCCTGGCATGGGGAGGACCTGGAGCTGTGGGAATGAACCAAAATGTTCAGTGGGATGGAGGAAAAGCTGGGAGAGCTGGGATTGTTCAGGATGGGGAAGAGAAGCTTTGGGGTGACCTCAGTGTGGCTTTCCAGGGCCTGAAGGGGCTCCAGGAGAGCTGGGGAGGGACTGGGAACAGGGGATGGGGGACAGGACACAGGGAATGGCTCCCAGTGCCAGAGGGCAGGGTTGGATGGGAGATTGGGAATGAGGAATTGTTCCCTGGCAGGGTGGGAGGCCCTGGCACAGGGTGCCCAGAGCAGCTGGGGCTGCCCCTGGATCCCTGGCAGTGTCCAAGGCCAGGCTGGACATTGGGGCTGGGAGCACCTGGGACAGTGGAAGGTGTCCCTGCCATGGCAGGGGTGGCACTGGATCATTTTTAAGGTCCCTTCCAGCCCAAACCATTCTGTGACTCTAATACCCAGGAGGAGACAGAGGTGGGACTTCCCTGTGAGACTTGTGGTGGTGGTTTCATGGAGAAAATGAGGCAGCATCAGAAAACTGAGTTATGGAGGAGTCTGGCTCATTTTATTTGGTATTTAAATGCCAGAGGGATTCTCTGCAGACACTCAATTCCAGGAATTAGTTTGCAAAGCAGAACTTCAGAAATAGGTGGTTTCAGATCAGGGGTTGGACTGGGTGACATTTAAAGGTCCCTCCAGGCCAGACTCAGAATGTGTGACTGCAGTGCCAGGTGGGCTGTGCTGGCTTTGCCCAGTGGGTTCAGCTCTGAGATGCTGAACTCACATTTACTGGTGCTGATGCCTTGTGAAGGCTGACTTAGAACAGAGACTGAATGGAGATAAAGGATAAAGCAGGGATTTATTGCAAGGATCTCCTCCATGGATCCACCTTGGGCTGCACCCAAGATGAACCAAAATGGTCCCAAAATGCACGAGCGCTCCCGGGGTCTCTCCCTGTGATCAGCTCTGCTCCATGTGCAGATTGCAGTTCATTGGCCAATTCCAGCTTTAGCCCATGCACTCCCATCCTGCTTGTTTTTCTCTCTCCAGCCCACGCTGGTTGTGCTCTTGGGCTGAGATTTGGATCATTTGTCCTTGGTGCCCAGCTGGAGCAGGAATTGTTTTGTCTCCCTGCTCTGTGCAGAGAGCTCACCATCCCCTCATGTGAAGCCCACACCCTCCCACTAAAGCAGCTCAGAATCTGAAAATAGAAAAGTTAAACCTGAGGCATCATTTCCTGCTGGCTGTGGGTGCCGGTTTCCCTCCCCTACCTGTTTNACCCAAACCATTCTGTGACTCTAATACCCAGGAGGAGACAGAGGTGGGACTTCCCTGTGAGACTTGTGGTGGTGGTTTCATGGAGAAAATGAGGCAGCATCAGAAAACTGAGTTATGGAGGAGTCTGGCTCATTTTATTTGGTATTTAAATGCCAGAGGGATTCTCTGCAGACACTCAATTCCAGGAATTAGTTTGCAAAGCAGAACTTCAGAAATAGGTGGTTTCAGATCAGGGGTTGGACTGGGTGACATTTAAAGGTCCCTCCAGGCCAGACTCAGAATGTGTGACTGCAGTGCCAGGTGGGCTGTGCTGGCTTTGCCCAGTGGGTTCAGCTCTGAGATGCTGAACTCACATTTACTGGTGCTGATGCCTTGTGAAGGCTGACTTAGAACAGAGACTGAATGGAGATAAAGGATAAAGCAGGGATTTATTGCAAGGATCTCCTCCATGGATCCACCTTGGGCTGCACCCAAGATGAACCAAAATGGTCCCAAAATGCACGAGCGCTCCCGGGGTCTCTCCCTGTGATCAGCTCTGCTCCATGTGCAGATTGCAGTTCATTGGCCAATTCCAGCTTTAGCCCATGCACTCCCATCCTGCTTGTTTTTCTCTCTCCAGCCCACGCTGGTTGTGCTCTTGGGCTGAGATTTGGATCATTTGTCCTTGGTGCCCAGCTGGAGCAGGAATTGTTTTGTCTCCCTGCTCTGTGCAGAGAGCTCACCATCCCCTCATGTGAAGCCCACACCCTCCCACTAAAGCAGCTCAGAATCTGAAAATAGAAAAGTTAAACCTGAGGCATCATTTCCTGCTGGCTGTGGGTGCCGGTTTCCCTCCCCTACCTGTTTTCCTTTGTCCTTCCTTTACTTCACTTTTTTTCTGATTTGGGTTTATGCTTCACATGTACCAAGCAAATCTCCTGGTTATCAGCTGCCCATCAGCTGCTTCCCTTCTGCTGCCATGGCAGGGTTGGGGTTTTCTCTTCCAAAAATAGCCTGAGAGGGTTTTGTGTGGGTTTTGTCATATTCCCTGTTGGACATTTGTTTCTGATATCTCTGGGTTTTGAAAACAAGATCAGACCTGTGCAGAAATAGAGTTGATTCTTGTGGGATTTCTCCTGTGCTTAGATAAAGAAGATTTTGTTTTGTGTTACTCACCAGAATAATTTCTCGTTTAGGGCAAACTTTGCCCTACCAGCTTGCTTTTCTAGAGGGGGAAAAAGTGTTTTAATCACACACTTTTAATCACATCCTCCTGGTGATTATCCCCTTCTCTGGGGAATACTAAAGTCACTTTTTCATTTTATCTCTAAAAAAATACCCTTGGGATGATCTTTGGCTGGCTGTGAACAGAAATCCTGGTGCTTTTGCCACAACTCCTGGAGTGGGAGCAGTGGGAAAGCTTCCCTGCTTTGAAGGATTTGTCTCACCCGCATCCATTTACTCCAGTCATAAATTTTTGAAGCAGTAGTGATTAAAAAGTTCTTTCAGGCCTTTGTTCCCCTTGAAATCCCCCTTGGTCTGGAGTCAGTTGTGTTGCCAGAGGTGTTTCAGCCTCTGAACCTGCAATGGCCTCTGTTTTAACTTTCTCATGCAATTTCTGGGCTACATTTATAAAATTACTGATATGAAAGAAAATAGAAGTAAAAAATGAAACCACACTGTGCCTTACTCCCAGGCTCTTCAGGGATGAAGCCATTGGGAAGCAGCTGCAAGGATTTGGGAACAGATGTGCCCAGCTGTAAAGAAAAAGGGACTTTTAGTGGATTTTGACCCAATTTCCTTGTGAAATGGTAGGAGAAGAGGCGAGATCTTGGGGCAGAGAATTAAATCAGTCGTGGTGGGGGTGCTCTGTCCTGAAGAAGTGGGGGCAGTTGTTTGGCAGAAGGTTCAGCTTCTCTTTTCCTGGCTGGGATTGAGCTTTCAGTGCTTGCCTGGGAATCAGTTCTCCACAGACACCCCAAAAATGGTGCAGCAGTTCTGTGAAAAGAAGAGAGGGGTGATTTTTTTATTGTGTAATTGTTTGAGGGAAGTTTTAATTCCCTTGTGATGCAAACTCGTTGTTTCCCCTCTCATGTCATGGGTCTTTCTCAGAGCTAAAGAAAACCAACACAAACCCCCAAATCCTGGAGCATTCTGACATCCTGAGGGTGGCATTTCTAACTCCATGGAAGTGGCTGCATTTTGTCTGTGAGGGACAAAACCAGGGATTTTTTTTGTGTTTCTTTCCTTGCCAGCTTTGGCTTCCAGACAGAGTTGCAAAACACCCCAGAGAAAGCGTTGGGTGGTTATTCATCCTCATCCTTCCAAGAGTGATTTCCTGAACCCCTGCCAAGCCATGGCTCCTGACTGCAGTTTTGTCACGCCTGTCACTTTTATCTTTACACACCACCTAAAAGCCATCCCTCATGCCTTTTATTGCCTTCCCTGTCTGTGAATTATGGTGTTGATTTATGAGCCCTTTTTCCCTGTGTGTCCCGAGCTCACCTGTGCCTCTCCAGGAATTGTTTCCCATGCCCTCATACCCTGTGGAGCACCCAGAGAGTTTCCAGCTGCTCCCAGCACTCAGATGGTTTTGTAGCCATCAATTCTGGGTATTTGTTTGATCCACATGAATCCTTTCTGGATTATTGCAGGTGTACCTACTCCTAAATATTTTTTTTGAATCCCAGAATTGTTTGGGATGGAAGGGAACTTAAAAATCATCCAGTTCCACACCTTCCACTGTCCCAGGTGCTCCAAGTCCTGTCCAGCCTGGCCTTGGACACTGCCAGGGATCCAGGGGCAGCCACAGCTGCTCTGGGAATTCCCTCCCAATATCCCATCCAACCTTTCTGCCTGTCAGCTCTCAAAGACCACTGTAGGAATGGGAAGAAAACTCCTTAAAGTATGTAAATGTAGTTTAGAAGAGAAAAAAAAAATCCAAAATACCAGCAGCAGCAGAAATTGCCTTAATTTTGGAAGAGTGGTTGTAGGGTTGTGTTTTGCTTGCTGAAGGTTCAGACTGGGAGTTTGGCTTCCTTAAATAAAACATGTTGGGTTTTTAATGATTTTAATCTGTTCTGTATTGAATTATTCAGCAGAACTAAAAGGTTACAGAAGCATAATGAAAGTGAAAGGTAAAGAGACACTTCCATAAAACACTGTGAACAGAAGGGTGAGACTCAGAGTTTGTACCAGATATAACAAAGATGTTCTTTAATCTCCATTCCGAGAAAAATGTCATTATTCCTGCTTGTTCTTATGTTTATATAGCATTTCAGTGAATAAAATCTCTTAGAATTTCAGTGAATAAAATCCCTGTGAAAGGTGGCATTTTCTATATATATATGAAAAGTGATTGAGAAGCAGCTGATGTGCATAAGGGCACTGCAGCAACCCTTTTAATGGGCTTCAAATTCAGCTTGGTACCCTATAGCTGTTCAACTTTCTCTGATTACAGGGAAATTGAAAAATATCTTGGATTTTCTCAGCAGGAGTGGTTTGGTTGTGCTTTTGACAAGGGAGAAAAAACTTTAAAAATTAAAAAAAAATAAACTTTCAATTTTAGCTTTGCCTGTGTCAAGTATGGTGAAGCTTTTGGTAAATAGAGGCAGATAATTGGACAGAATTTTTGGTGCCTTAAGCACAGTTTTTGGTGCCAGATGAGGCAATCCACGTCTAATATTCCACATTTCCTGCTCCATCCCCAGACTCCACCGAGGAGAACACCTTGCACAAGGAGCTGCTGACTTCCCTGCTGATCCTGGTGCTGGTGGTGATCATTTTCGTGGTGCTGGTGGGGTATTTTTTCAGGTGGGTGTCTGTGGGCTCAGCCCATCCTTTCTTTGTGCCCTCCCACGGAAGCAGAAGCGAGGCAGAGCCGCGGCCGTGCTCGCCCTGCTCTCCCTGCCAGCATGAGCAGAAAGAGCTTCTCCAGGATTACATGGTCTGTAAAAAAGGCCTGGGGGGAAATGCTGCTTTCCTCTTGCCACAGTTGTGGACTGATGTGGTGCCTCTGTTCCAGGTTCAGGAGACACAGGAAAGCTGTGGTCAACTCCGGAGACAAGAAGATGCCAAATGGGATCTTGGAAGAACAAGGTATGGGGAGATTTGCTTTCAAACTCTCACTTTTATTTCTGTCTTTGATTCAAAATTACTCAGTCTTTGCTTTAATTTCTAATGTAAGTGATAGGGCTGTTATTAAAGAGAAAATAGTCTGAAAAAATACAATCACAAATGGTTTGAGTTGGAAGGGACCTTAAACTCATCCAGTTCCAACCTTGTGCCATGTGCAGAGACATCTTCCAGCCCCTGGTTGTCCCCTCCAGGCTGGCCTTGGACTAGAGATCCATATTTAGAAATCATACTCAAGCAGTCTATGGAAAATCTTAACTTTCAGCTGCTGGTTTGAAATAGGTTTCACTTTGTGATGCAGCAAAAGTTTCTGTGTAAAACCTCCCTGGGCTCTTTGGAGATGTTTTACCAGGATGCCACCTGGGATCCACATTTGTGACACTGTGATCCTTGTATTTAGAGAAGGAACTGCAGTATTTCTTCTTAAAACGGGAAAAAAACTCCTTAACACTTTGTGAATACACTGGGTAGTTTCTGAATATGAAGCAGGATGTTGAGATGGGACAGTTTGAAGCCAGAGGTACTGAAATAAAACACTCTGAGGAGTTCAAAGTGTTTCCCCCTGGTTTGACTTGTGCTGGGTTTGTTTCTGCCCGTGGGGAGCCCTGGGCTGGCTCCTCTGTGGGGCCCAGCTCAAACCTGGAAGGCTGAGCAACTTGTTTTAATCACAACCCAGAGAAAAACGATCAATTTAAAGATAAAATAATCAATCTGTGGTGTGTGCCAGTCCCACTTGGCCATGTGTGAAGTGATGAGTGAGCTGAAGAGGGTGGCAGGCGGAGGAAAAGTGAAAACCCTAAAAATACCCATCAGCTTCCTGCTGGGGTGTTCCTGTGCACAGGGCAGCAGCTCCTCTTGGGGCACAGCTTCTGTTGGCTGCCAAGTTAAAGATAAATTATTATTACTATCATCATTGTTTTCCCTCAAAATGAAATAATCTGGCAGCATCTCCTTGGTGTTAGGTGCCAAAAGCTGTCCTTGCCCTGTCAGCAGAAAGAACCTTCTCCTTTTCTGAGTAAAACTTGGTCACTTTTAAATCCAGTGTAAATAGAGAAATCATTCATTTCACCAGCAGTGGTTCTTCTTGATACCATTATGTTCTCAAAGCAGCCACTTGGGCTATGGTTTGGTGTTTTCATTTCCTTTAAAGCCCCTTTAGCACCTCAGAGTGTCATGGTAGCAGTTTGCTTTGGCATCTTTCAGCACCAAGATGAATTTGTAGTTGGGAATCCCTGCCTCTGGCCATGCCTTTAACATATCCTGCCCTGGTCCTGACAGAACAGCAACGGGTCATGCTGCTCAGCAGGTCTCCCTCAGGCCCCAAGAAGTATTTCCCTATCCCTGTGGAAAACCTGGAGGAGGAAATCCGGATACGCTCAGCCGACGAGGGGAAGCTCTTCAGGGAGGAGTTTAATGTAAGTTTTTACTCATGGATGGCTGAAAACAGGGGCAAAAAGCAAAATATCTGTGAGCATTAATAATTCTTGTGTTGGGTGCATGATTGGTGCTGTTCCTACAGGTTCTGTCATGTGTGGGGACCTTTCATCTGGATAAAACCTGGAATTTTTACTGATTTGTGATGCTGAATTGGTGTTATATGAACTGTTTGCCTCTTGCCAACATTTAAAGAAGGTCTTTAGTGTTTGCCTGACGCTGGAGGAGAGGAACATTGAATAGAAACCTCTTCAGCATTGATTTTCATGATGGTGGTGGGGGGTTTTGGGGGATCTGGGTGTTTCACCTCCATGGGAAGTATTTAGAGGAGAGGACACAGGGTGGCCTTAACATTGCCCTGGGGGGATTTGACTTCTTTTTTCCTGATAATTTGACTTTTTGCTCTTGGTTGCCACCCCAGCACGCCCCTCTTCGCAGCACAGAGTTTCTGAATTGTCTCAGCTCTCAGGGTTTTCCTGTTGAGCGTGGCCTTGGGCAGGATTTTGTGGTTGTAGGGATGAGCTGTACCTGGAGTCTGTGCTGAGTTCCTGCAGGATTCCTGTGGACAAACACAACACCAGGAGCCTGAGTTTGGGGCCTTTTCCAGATTTTTTATGACTTCTCTTCACTTCCCTCCACAGCAGAAGCAAAGCAGGAGCTTAAATGTCAGGCGTGGATTTGTGAGAGCCAAGGCACGTGTTGATTAGGCAGGCTGTTGAGTTACCTTCTTAATTGGGAGCATATTTAGAACTGCAGTTTGGTTGATGATAAATTTAAACCACTGACTTTTGCCTTATCAGACAGGGAGCATTGTGGAAATCCTTCTGAAAGCTGAAAATGAAAGTGAGGACCAGCTTGGCACGGCGTGCGCTGGTGAATTTTGACTCTCCTGATGAATTTGCTCTGAGGTTCAGAGTGAAACAAACCATCTCTTTTCATTTTTAAACCCCTCTTTGCTCTGGTAATTTTCTGCCCCATGCTGTGAGCGTGTGGGATTCTGTCCACACCCAAAAACCTGGGGTCTGATCCCCAAAAATGAGCAGGGATGGGGTTGGATGGGGTTGATGCTCAATGTGTTTTTTCCCTGTGGCTGGATGAGCTGTCTGCTCCAGCCTGGGAGGGCTGGCAGTGTCCCAGGCCAGGTTGGACATTGGGGTTTGGAGCAGCCTGGGACAGGGGAAGGTGCTCCTGCCATGGCAGGGTGGGATTGGATGGGATTTAAAAGATCCTCCCCACCCAAACCATTCCATGATTCTCTGGTTCTGTGCCTCAGCCCTGCCCTGGGGATGCTCTAGGGATCTCTGCCTTCTCCCCATCCCAGGGACCAGGCATCCCTGGGAATGCAGATACAGGAGCTCCAGTGGGAATTAGGGATAAATTTGGGCTGAAAACAGTGAGTTCTGGGAGCCAGGCACGTGCACCAACCTGAGGAGTTTGGTCCCAAGTGATTTTTTTTTTTGGTAAAAAATAAACCAGACATTAAAAGATGAAGACACCCAGCAGGGAGAAAAGAGTTTTGAGGACAGTTCCTGACTTTGAGGACAGTTCTCTTGGATTTATGTGCCTAATGGTGTTCTCCAGCACCTTTGATTTTGTCCTTAAAGCCTGCATGACCCTTAAGAGGTCCATTGCACCCCTTGGACACTCACCAGAATAGCAGAGGCTCCTTCTTTTTTTATGTGATTCCTTTGTGAACACTGGGCACTGGAAGAGTGTGTTCTTTCTTCACAGGAAAAAAAGAAAAAAAAATTAAAATGTATTCCTTTCTGTAAAGCCCCCACCTCTGTTGATCATCCCTGGAAATTTGGAATTATTGCCTTGATTTTCAGATTAATTACTGAAAAGCTTCCCCTAAGAGTTTTCTTTTGAAATTTGAATTCTGGCTTGATTAAGACATCCCTGTGGCTCCTTCAGTGCTAAAAAAGGAGGAAATGTGCTGATCCAGGGTGGGCTGAGCCTCTCAAAGCTCCAGTGGGATTTTGGGGTTGCAGCCTGGGGGGGACAGGTCAGGGTGCGGTGGCAGCAGATGGGGCAGGGCCAGCAGGACCCGTCAGCTCCTCGTGGTTTGGGGAGCTGGGAGGATGTGCTGAGGAGCAGCCAGGGTGATTCACATCCTCCCCGTGGGTGGGAGCAGGAGCTGGGCTCTGCTCGGGCTCTGCACCCACCCTGGGGCACCAGGAGCTTCCTGGGAAGGTGCCAGGGCCCTGCAGGGCTCAGGGGCAGGGCATGCAGAGGTGATCTGGCCAAAGTTAATTCCTTTTCATGCGTTTTTCACAGGAAAATCCAGAACTCCTCTGGCTGTTAATTGAAAATTGAGTGCCTGACTTGAAGTTTGAAGAGATTGTGTTTAAAAAGATAATTATTTCATAGGGTCACAGAATGGTTTGGGTTGGAAGGAGCTTAAATTTCATCCAGTTCCAACCCCTTGCCATGGACAGGGACACCTTCCACTATTTCTTTTTACAGAAAAATATTGTTTTTGTGTTTCATAAATGTACTTTAATCAGCAAAATGGGCTGATAAAAAGCCACGAGCTTCATTCACACCAGGAATCAAGCAGTCTGCTGACAGCAGCTTTCTTCCTCAGCCCTCTGTCAGCCTCCTCTCTTTTCCATTCACAGCTCCATGTGCCACGAAAGCCCCAGCAAAGCAAGCCCAGAGTGCAGGGTGCTGTTTGTGTGTGCTGGGGGGTCAGGGCTGCCCGTGCCCCCCTCTCCTCCTGTCACCCTGTGCAGTTCTGGGGCAATTCCAGCCCTGCCCTCCCTGACCCTGTTTTTCCTTGCCCTGTGGCTCAGGCTGGGCAGGGGGAGCTCCAAGGCTGGCAGGAGCTGCTGGTGCCTTCCCACCCTGCTGGGGTTTGTCCTCAGAGGGACCCACCCTGGGCTTTTGGAGCTCAGTTTAAGGAACTTCATGAAATCCATTGAACTTCTCCAAATCTGGTTCTGCTTCGGTCCCTCTGCAGTGGCAGCATCTCAGCTGTGGAGGAGCTCCACCCTGGGCACCTCCTTGCTTTCATCTTCACCCTCTTCTCTGTTTTTTCCTTTGGTTTATTGCCCTCCATGGCTGTTTGGGTTATTTTTAAGCCAGTCTAAATTTACCTGCACTCAGCTCTTGCTGATGACTCAGAACTCAACTCACGCCGCATAAAAACCCTTTATTTTTTATGGGTTAAAATTATTTTAACCATAAAATTATGGTTAAAATAATTTTAACCCATAAAATTATTCTATTAATAATATTACAATTATATTATTATTATATAATGATATAATAATGAATAAATTATATAATAATGATTATATTCTATAATATATTTTATATATAATAATATAGAATATTATTATATTATCTTATATATAATAATGCATAATATGTAATATATACAATTTATAATAATATATATAATAGTATGTAATAATAAATAAGTGATATAATAATTAAATAATTAAAATTTCATTGTATATAATATAATAATATAATAATAATATATAATATATAATATACAATAATAAAATTATTACTGCATTATTATTGTTTTCAAGATAATAAATAATTATATTGTTTATTATATTATACAAATTATTATACTGAATGTATATTAATTTATTACAGAAATTATTTTCCCTTCCTCCTTTTCACCCAGGGCTGGGCCCTCACCTGCAGAGCTGAGCAGGGTGTTGGATATGTGATGTGCTCAGCAGTGAATGAGGGGCTGAGCCCTGTTCCTGTGGCTGCCCTCGGTGGCTCTGAGTCTCCGTGGCAGATGGCAGCTCCAGGCAGCAGCTCAGAGCTGAACAATTTGCTCAATAACTGTGATCTCGGAGGGAGAAGATTCCTTCTCTCTCCCCAGCTGCTGAACTCGTCTGGAGTCAAATCTGCCAGGATGTAGCTGCCTGCTGGAGAGGAATTAAAGTTACTGGGGGGAAAAAGTTGAAATATATTTAGTTCTGGTGGATGCAAATTTTCCCTAAGCCACATGCAGTCAAAATTATTTGTTTTCTAACACACTGACTCTATGTATTTATTTTTTTTTTCAGTCATTGACATCTGGATATGTGCAGGGAACGTTTGAAATGGCAAATAAGGAGGAAAACAGGGAGAAGAACAGATATCCCAACATCCTGCCATGTAAGCCATTCGCTTTTCTTTTAAACCAGACAATTCATTTTGGCACTGAGCAGGCTGCTGGTAGTGCTCATGTGCTGAAAATACTCAAATAATAGCAATTTTACTGGTCAGAAATGCTGTTCGTGTGTTGTCTGTGGTTTGGGAACTCTGTGCTTTTCCAGGCCTCCTGCTTGCAAGGAAATACCATCTTTCAGATTTCATAACTGCCAATGTCCTTCTTTTTTTCAGATGATCACTCCAGAGTGATTTTGACCCAAATTGATGGAGTCCCACCTTCAGACTACATCAATGCATCATATATAGATGTGAGTTGAGAGTTGCCCACAGCTGGCCAAACTCTGGGAATTAAAGAAGTAATTCTCTGCTAGCACACCTTGGCCTTTCACCTTTTAACTGCTGTGGCATTTATTTCCACAGGGTTATAAAGAAAAGAATAAATTTATAGCAGCACAAGGTAACTCCTTCTCATTTCTCTCTTCTCTATAGCTTAGGGCTGAGCACATTTAATTAGAGATGTGTTTGAAAGGTTATTTTTAGCTGCAGGTGGTGGTCAGGGGTGAGGCTGGGTTTAGAGGTTACAGCTGAAATGAACTTGAGGTGTGTGTGAGGTGACCAGCTGCCTCCAGGCCGTTCTGTAGGTTCTGCTCTGGCAGAGACTCATTTCCCCCTCCTGACCCTCTTTGCTGGAAATTGGTGTCTCCTGATGATCCATTCCAAGGGAACCTTGGACCTTGGCATGGGGAAGAGCTGCAAAGTGGGAATTCTAAATGTTGCTCCTGCTGTAGTTAAAAGATTAAATAATATTTAAGAGTTAATGTGTTAGAGAATCTTCCAGTGCCTAAAGGGGCTCCAGGAGAGCTGGAGAGGGACTGGGGACAAGGGATGGAGGGACAGGACACAGGGAATGGCTCCCACTGCCAGAGGGCAGGGATGGACGGGAGATTGGGAAGGAATTTTTGGCTTTGAGGCCCTGGCACAGGGTGCCCAGAGCAGCTGTGGCTGCCCCTGGATCCCTGGCAGTGCCCAAGGCCAGGTTGGACACTGGGGCTGGGGGCACCTGGGACAGTGGGAGGTGTCCCTGCCATGGCAGGGAGTAGAAAGTAAATTATTTAAATGATCTTTAAAGTCCTTTTCAACTCAGACCATTCTGTGATTCTATGAGTGGTATTTCAAGAGAGGAGATTCCTTCTGAAAATGTAGATTTAGGTGTCTGATTATGTAAAAGAAAACATGATGGGGGGTTATTTAATATGTAAATATACAAATTTGGTAGATTCCAAAGCTGTGCAGGTGTA